>JAODAH020051091.1:0-14065 GCA_027574865.2 Coproporus ventriculus | reverse complement strand
TGCATGGGAGGTCTTGTCATGGTAGACTGGACGCTTTCTAAACATTTTGTGGACCGATTATTGTTTTTTTGAATTGCTAAAATATTTTATGAGCGATTACAATGAACAATTAAGTATTTAAAATTAAAAAAGAAATTTCAGTATTTAATTAATAATTAATTATTGGTTATGCATAAATATTAATCATTTTTAGAGAATTCCTTTAATAGTTTTTATCATTTTCAACTATTTTAATAATTTTTTTTACGGATTTATTTAGTGGATATTAGACCCATGAGCTTAATGTTCTTTTAGAAAATTGTTGTAATGTTTACAAAAAATTATATATAATATTTACAATCGTGTTTTATAAACATTTAAAAAAGCAAAATAATAATAATTTTAATTTTTTAGGTCACCGTATTTGCCTTATTGGCTTTAGCTACAGGACAAGAATATGAATATCAAGCAGAAGGACCAGCTAGACCAGCACCAGCAAGAATCCAACCAGGATTTTCAGGACCAGCTCAAGCAAAACCTACTCCAGTACCAATTTTAAAACAAATTAACAGGTAAAGGAAACGCATTTTTTTTATTGCACTAAGCAATTTTAAAAATAAGCGCTTAAAAGCATTGCCAAAACGAAAATTAAGTAGTCAAATATCAAAAAATAAAAGAATCCTATCTTTTCTCTTAGTATGTGACAGAATTTCTTTTTTTAATATTCTTCCTATCTTACAACTAGGAATACATTCCACAGAACAGCAACGAATATTTATAATAATTAACGAGTATTTGAATATTTTAACTAGCGACCTCTGTTTATTTATTAAAGAAACCAATAACAATTAGTTTGTACAGAAATTGTTAGGTGGCGTTTACATATTGACATTAAATTAATTTGAATAATCCAAAAATTTTGTATTTTAATTTTGTATAATAACACAATAATATCTTCACAAAAAAATGAGGGAATTAGGTTTAGGCTTCAAAAATATAATATTTGAGTGAGTCTTTTAAAAATACTATTAAAATCTAATAAAATCATTGTATTTTAGACATAATGAAGATGGTTCCTATACATACGGCTATGAAGGTGCTGATGGTTCCTTTAAAATCGAAACAAAACTTCCAACTGGCGAAGTTAAAGGCAAATATGGTTACGTAGATGATCAAGGAAAAGTCCGCGTTGTGGAATATGGCGCTACAAAATACGGTTTTGAACCTTCAGGTGAAGGAATTACAGTAGCTCCTCCTACTTTAGTGGATGAAACTACTGATAAGAATGGATTGCAAATTCAAGATGATTATGTGCAATACGAACAACAACCTCAAGTACAGCCTGTAAGGCAAAGAGCCCCAATTCCAGCTCCACGTCCAAGACCAAGTTTTGAAAGTTTCCAAGCCCCCCAACAGTTCCCACAATCTCCAGTTCCACAAAGAGCCGCGGTACCAGGTGCCCAACAAATTTCAACCAATTTTGAATATGTTCCACACACCCGGCCACCAACCAGAACTTTTACACCAGCTGCAAGACCACAAGCCTCTTTTGCATATTCAGCTCCTGCCCCCATCGAAGAAGAATCTTATGAAGAACCCGCCCAAAGACCAGCACCGGCAATCACATATTCACAACCAAGGCCACAATACACCCCACAATATGCTTCAACTCAAGCCATTACAAGGCCCCAACCAGCACCTCAGCCCCAATACGTACCAAGACCTTCCCCACAAGGTGGACGCGCTGGAGGTGTTTTAGATCAATTAGCTAAAGATTACGCATTACCACAAGGTGGAGCTGCTCCATTACACGATATCAGTTTCGGATATTATTAAAAATGAAAAAATCTAGTCGTGAAAGAGAAATTTGTGTGATTCGCGTTTGGTAAAACGTGGAAACAATAATCTAGTTTTAATTTATTTTTAATTTAAATTAAATTTAGATGTGGAGATAAAGAATTATAAAATTCTTTCCACGTTTTACTAATAAAATATTTGCTCAATTTTGGGGCGTTAAGTTTCCTAAAAAATTATTCCAGGACTAGAAAACAAAAATGAATTCCTAGTTCATATTGAAGTTAATTTTTGAATTATTTTTCTTCACTTTGTAATTTATATATAGACTGTACATAAATTTCAGTTAATAAAAATTTTAGTATAAAACTAAAATTTGTAAGAAAATTTATTTATTTATTTTATTATAATAAGATTGTAAGATGATTTCTTCCTTTCACAAAAAAACATTTAATTTAAATATAAAATGTTGCATACCCCCATCTAGTAACATAATACCGAAATAAAATTTAAAAGTTCTTCTAATCGTTAATAGATGGCACTATATGTATGTTTTTGAATTTTTTTCTTTGTAAACGTTTCAATATTTTAAATTTTTAATAAATTTACTAATAAAATAAGATATCTTCATATTGCAATTCAATTTTAAGGTTAAAGTTGAGTTCTGCAATTAATTAAGACACAATTCACCATCATAAAACATCATCCGTTATTATAATTTATTTGAGCGCGTGTCTATTTTAATGATAAGAAATATTTTAGTTATATAATGAGAAACATTATCAATTGTGAAATTTTCTCACCTACATGGTTTAAAATAAGTAAATTTTAAAACAGGTCGTTAATAATTTCTCGACGACCTTAAAAATTGTGCGCTACATTTTATCGAATCAGGTTAAATTCACAAAAATTCTTGTTTTTATTGAAATATCAAAGACCAGACGAGGATTACGCAAATTAAAGTTGAGTAGGTAAAATTACGAAAACGATTGATGATACAATTTTAATAAATCACAGATTTGTACAATTATCTTGATCGGAATATTTTTTATTTTATTTTTAAAATTTTTTTTTTCGTATTGTTTGATTTTATTTTATAAAATAAAATTGTGAAGTTGAAGAATGTAAGAAAAAGTAATTTCAATTTACACAATTCGTCTTATGCAAATGGAACAAATTTAAAATTGTTCTCTAATCACAATACAAGGATCTTATAACAATCACATTCGAGTGGAAAATACCTCGACAATTTTATGTTCTAATAATTTTATAATAAACAATAAACAAATTTTTATCGATTTGTTTTGAAATATACGGAATCAAATTAGTTGCGGTGATGATTTTATTAAATTTTAATAGTTCGTGATAAAATTTGAAATGTTCTTAGATGGTTTTGGTGAAATTATGTTCCGGATGTTAACTCAAGTAGTTAATAATCATGTTGTTTTTTTATGGATGAGTGAAAACTTAATTTGTTTTGATTCAAGTTCAAGTACAAGGTGAAATTTTTGTTGTTAACATTTTTTTTTAATGTGGTTAGTGAAATTATAATTATTAATCAAAATTGTAATATTTAATATTTTTCATTCACACGATTCTCTACTTTAAAATTTCTTTTTTTGCCTCTTTATTTTTTAATTTTCCAGCTACTCCATTTTCTTCCTTGGTAACAGAAACTTGCAACACATTTAAGATATTTTGGTTGCCTAAACCCAAGGCGCTTGGAAACGAATCAAATCTCGCAAAATTTACAAGGAAATATTTCTCATTGCGCAATCATATTCTCATTTATGCCAATATAATAAAATAATAAATCTAATTAAATGCAAATAATAGAATCCAATAAAGTTAAGGCACTTCAATAAATTATGTCAGTAATTGCATAAATATGAACAAATAAAATAATTAAAAAAAAGTTTAGTGAAGAAAATCTGACAGATAATTAAAAACAATTATGTCTGAGAGAAAGAATTTCTTTTTTGTTTAAAAAAATTATTATTTTATTTGTTTAAATTGAATAAACTATTAAGAAATTATTGATTTATTGATCTTATTACCGTTTACATCCACAACCAATTATTTCTTGTGCAATTCTACCCAAATTTAAAGCCATTAAAAAGAATATGTATAAAAATAAACGTTTACGCGTTCGAATGCGCTTCTTTTTCCCATTCCCTTGCACAATCCGCTCCAAATTTAGCAATTCAATTATTTTTCTGTTTGTTTTGTAAATTATTACTTCTTCATGTGAATCAACAAGGTTTCTGCATCATTTTCCCAACCATTAGATCAAACTAAATTGAGTTATTAAAATTTGGATGGGAATTTTGATTAAGATCAAAGAAATTTTAAGACCTTGACAGGTGGAATTATTTGTAATCATCCATTTATCGATAAATTAGGGTAAGAATCGAACCTTGTTCTTTAGGTAAGAAGCATCGAGACCTCCCAATCGACCTTGTTAAAAATGCATTTTCAATTCAAGGATTTTACAAATTGTTTAATGCAAAAAAAAAAAAATTCTAAACGATTTCATAATACAATTTTCCACGATTTAAATAAAAAATGTATGCAAAATTCCCATAATTATGTGAAAGAATAAAATCGATACATCTCCATTTCATAACAATTCCTTTTTAATAAATCCTCCAGGTAAACGAACTAAACTTTTACTTGACTCAACCACTTAATAACAAACATTTCCTGAATTGTTTTTAATTTATTTTACTTGACTCTATAATAATTACTAAAAATTAGAATTGAGCTCCGATCCTTTCTAAAGATGATTGGTTTGCTCTCTTTCTTTTATTTAAGTTGTAATGGAGTTAATATACAAAATTTGGTCCCTTTCTATTGGTCGATTGATAGATACATAAATTAGTGTGATTTTATTGACATGGAATTAAAAAATTGTACATCACGACAAGGAATTACGTGACCAATAAACCGTAACGAAATCTTTACACTTCCTTAACGAAAGTGCGAAAATTGTTTTATAAAAGACAAACGATCTAATTATGTACATTTTCTTGGATATAGGAATACTCAACAAGATTAATTATCTCTAAAATTCCGTTCCATACTTTATATATTTAAATATTTATTACTTTTATTAAAACACAAAAGAAATGGTTGAGATTTTTTTAGTCATTTTAGTCATTTTTGTTTCTTTTTTCTTCTTCTTTTATCTCAATAGTAGGCAAAACTGCTGTTACATCTTTTAATTCAATCCATCTATTCATCATTTTTGTTTAATTTTAAAAATACTGAACGTTTTCTTAATTTTCTGTTTATAATGAGTTGAAGGAAGATGGAATGATTGTGGGTTTAATTCATTGGAAAGAGATGGAATGATAGAAAATTAAAAATTTGATCGTTTTATTGAATTTTATTTAATTTTTGGCTTGTAATGAGAGGAAGGGAGACGTTATCAATTTTTTTAAATTTTTTTATTTATTTATAAATATATACAATGATATTTTTTGAATCTTGGGGAAAGTTACAGTGTAAAAAAAATAATTAAAAAATAATAATACTAATTAAACATTTCATCTCGCTTTAGTATGTTATATACATCTCGAAATCTAAAAATTAAAGGCATCCCCTTATCAGAACACATCTTTTGGTGTTTTGAAGGGGATATAAGGCACAAATTCATCGCGCTAACCTTAAATAATATGTGCGGGGTAGGGGGACAAGTAGAAAAATAAAAGGGTAAGGGGGATAAGATAACGCACATTCACTAGAATTTATTTACACACAACACGCATAAAAATAAGTCTTAGAATTGGATATTGTGGCCACGAAGGAAAGCATCAATTTGACCTCCTTGGTGGAAGGCTTGGGGTTGTTGCAGATTTGGTTGGATGTAGTAGAATTGTTGTGGGGATGTTTGTTGCGCGCGGGCTTTTTGTTGTTGAGCGAAAAGCTGCGCGGAATTTTGGAATTGTAGTTCAGCTTGTTGTTGTTGATAAACAGCTTGATTAGTACTGGGCCTTACATGTCTGTAAAGGGGACTTTGGGATTGGAGTTGTTGCACGTTCAGGACTTGCGGTTGAGGTTGATGCACGTACGGTTGGATCCTGTGGCTTAATGTGAATTCACCTTCAGTTTGGGGGAGGGTTTGGTAGAGTTGTGTGTTGTATTGTCCTGATGATGGATCAAAGACTAATTCGGATGAGTAGACTTGGCCACTTGATGATGGTGTCGATGTTGGTTTAAGGAGTTTAGTTGTTTGAGGCTTCGTGCTTGGGGTTGGTGCGATGATGTTGTTTTCCTGTTGGAATTTCTGGAATTCAGCATCGAAATCTATTCCGCCGGATGATCTTAGCGAAGAAGCGAGAGTTGGGGAAGGACGCGATGAGGATGATAATTGTTTTGTGTAGTGCAATGCGGGACGAGGGGTTACAGCTACTTGCAGCAAGTGGGGACGGTAAGTGGTTGGTGGTGCAGTTGTGTGCACTGTGGAAGCTGTGACGGATGGGCGCGGGGTGATATTTATAGGGCTTACGGTATGTTTGTAGATTACGGACGATGGGGTTGTGGATGGTACTACACGGGCCCGTTGGTACACACTCTCTGGCTCTTCTTCAGATTCATATTGTGGACGGCTAATATAAACTGGACGAGTTCTGATGTGCTAAAAAAAATCAAAAAAACATTTAAATTAAACAAGAAATTTCAAATCTCAACAGCACAAAGAATCTTAACTACGAAAATATCCTAAAATAATAAAACAACAGTCCCCAACCTAACAAAAATGAACTTTCCTGGTAAAACTTAAGATCCATAAAATAATTCAAGCAAAAGATTAGAAATAGAAAAAGCGAAACATAAATAAATAATAATTTGGGTTCCATCGTATTAGCACAAAATTTATTTCTACATCAAATAAAAAAAAAAAAGAAAAAAAAAAGAGAAGCCAAAAGCAAAATTTTTTAAAAAACTTAACTTACCATGGAAGTAATTTTGGCTTTCTCTTTCAAAAATATTTTTTTTATACCTGAACGGGCGCTTGAGGTTTCAAAACTTGTTCTGGTTCCGGTTGTTCCTCTTCTTCACTTTGACCATAACTATTTTGGAACAAAGTTACAGGTTTTGGAGCAACAGTCACAGGCCTAATAGGTCTAATTGGTCTTGTTGGATAATTCGCTGGACCTTCAGGTTCTGCTTTCTCTTCTTCCTGCCTATCATCCCTATCCTCATCTTTGGGTGCATTTGGATCACATGGATTCCCTGAAACGTATGTAAATTCCCTTTTGTTTCCATCGGGATCTACGTATCCGTATTTCCCTCGAACCACGCAATCGGTACCGCGCGTTTCTTCTTTAAAACTACCATCAGCAGCTTCGTACCCAAAAGTAAATGAACCATCATCATTTACTTTATTATAATTTCTGATGGTTTGTACGGGGGGTTGTTTAGAAGATTCTTTGGTACGTTGTTTAGAAGATGTTTGTTGGGATCTTACGGGTTGGATGTAATTATCTTGGGAACTCCTTGAAGAAGCTTGTTGACCGTATAAACCATTATATTGATCCGCGGAAGAAATATAAACGACTCTTTGCTCCTCATCCTGCGGTTCAGATGTGTAGTATTGAATCGTTTCTTCTTCTTCTTCCTGTGGAAGAGGCCTAACTCGTACCCTCCGCGATTCATTAGGTTCTATTAACGCTAACCCGCACACCAAAAGCAGCAACCACTATAATAAAAATAAATAAAAAAATTAAAATTACATCATGAAAAATTAAGAAACATCTTCACACGGAAGGAGAAGGATAATAAGAAAAGTTTTCATGGGAATTCTCTTAATTTGTACGCGCGTGTTCGTTTCTTATTGATATTAATGAATGACGTAAATTTATTTTGTTACGTAATTTTCCACCTCGTTGATTGTTATATATTTCTTTTTTTGGGTAAACGTATCCTGTTATTGATTTATTCAAAATTGATGATTTTTTTTTTAATTATTCAAATTGTGTCGCCATAAATCTCACACGGTGATTGGTAAATTTTGCCCCCATTATGCAAAGGTTAGAAGAACTATAATTCCTAACAAGGTTGACCGAAACATCCGTGGGAATTTGATTTAAGATGATACATTTCAAATTTTATCTCAGGATTTATAAAAAAAAACAAAAATCTTGTAATATTTATAAATTGAAAGTTTCAGGTAGAAATATAATTTCTTATCTTAAAAATTTTGTTCTAATTAAATATTCTCACCTTTCAGTTTAATATTAATTACAACTTCCTACTTTGCACGTGCTAATATATAATTAAAAGTTGACTTGTTACGCTACAGAAACTTTCGTATCCAAAATGTAATTTAATCATCCGAAATTGATACATCAAACTATAAGTAAAAAGATATACATGATTGTGAAAAATTATCGTACGGAAAAACGTGTATTTACAAAGGCGTGCTCTTAGATTTCAGGTTTCGATAAGAAATCGTGATAAGCCCTAAGCATTCAATAGATTTACTTTACCATTAAATTGCTGCGGGTAGCACAAATACATGATTTATAGTTGAATGGGGATAGAAAGGTAATAAATATAAGAGCAAACCCAAGAAAATTTAATTGAAAATTGAAGAAAAAATTTTTCTATATACCCCTGAGGAAGATTTTTTAATAAAATCCGAAACGTTGGTGGATTATTATGTTTATATTGTTTTTATCACAAAAATATGAATTTAATTTGTTTAAAAGTGAATAAAAAATTGATTTTAAATATTAAAAAAGGAAACTATATTGTAGTGGCGTTCCGGAATATTCTAGGCGCACTGAGATGCGCTGTATTAATCCAAGTCAATTATTTTTTGAATGAAGATTGAACTCCACACCTTTCCGTTGGCCTTCACCTGTTGGAAAAGCAAACTGTGAGATTTTTTAATGAAAGGAGGTACATTTGTGGTTACATAAAACGCAATGATGCTGCACTGCTTGATTGATTCTTAATAGGTCAATCGATTAATAACAAATCAATCTATATCTACAAACACTTTCTATTGTATGTTAAATGTAATGCAATTAAATGCACTTCAATCAAAAGATTTCTAAATAATAAACAAAAATATCAATTTTACATAAACAAAAAAGTTCCTGCAGATAATTATGAATCTATGGCCTAGTTGTAATATATCGAAGGCTAAAATAAAAAAAAAACGTATTAATTATCTCATGCATTGTTCCCAAAAATTACTTTTTAATTTCTATTTAAGTAATTCAATGCAAAATATTTCACATTTACACATGAAGAAATTATGCAATTTCAAATGAATTGTACTCAATTATTGTGTGGGCAGACACTAACACCCAACCCAAAACAAAAACTTTACGAATTAGAACGAAACTTTCGTTTTTCTAGATCTGTAATAAACCTGCAATGAGTTAAAGATTATTTTCTTTATCCAACATTTCATTAAATTCGGTCAAGGTCATTTAATATATTAAAAAAGCTGTATCCAACTTATATTATTCACAAATTGTACTCACTTTGTGTTTAAGGCAAAATGTATGAATCTTCGGTTTAATAGTTTAAAAATAAAAAGAAATATAAAGAAACTTACAAAATAGCTCATAATTAAATAAATAAAATAAAACATTTCCTTCTCGGTTCGTCACTTATGCTATAATTGAAATTTTTTGGGTTAGTTGCTTATGCTCCAATTGAAATCTCTTGGGTTCGTCTCTTATGTTACAATTAAAATCTGTAGGTTCATCTTTTCTGTTATAATTGAAGTCTCTGGGTTACTCGCTTATGCCATCATTGAAGTTTTTGGGTTCGTTGTTTGCGTTATAATTAAAATCTTTCGGTTCATTATTTCTGCTATAATTGAAATTTCTGAGTTAGTCACTGAAGGTTTTGGAGTTCCTAACTTATATTTGAATTAAAATCAATAAAATAAGAAATTTAAAAAATTGAAAGTCCCAATTTGTTGTTTTTTTTTAATAGAAATTAAAATTTTGTGTATAAAAATGGTGGATATGTTTATGTCCTTGTTTTAACGTTAATTAGTCGGATATGAGATTACAGCCGTATCTTATAATATTTAATTTCCTTGGCAACTTAAAGGTTCACGCGTGCAATTCTATTATTAAATAATAAAAGGTTACGAAGAGATGCATGATAATTGCTTCTGTGAAGAGATTGTGCGCCGAGATTTTTCATTTATTATTATTAAAACTTATTCAATTGACAGATTGTTATATAACTGTGGGATAATTTATTCTTAAATTTATTATATTTTGACCTTAAAAATAAATAAGACACTCGCAATTAATAATATAAATACGATTGTTTTCGCGGGTAATTTGATTTTTTTTTTAATCGTATTATTTTCAGCCAGAAAACATTAGCAGGGACTTTTAACAAAAGACTAAAGAAAGGAATAATGAAATATGAAAATAATTAAAATTTTTTTATCTTCAATTTAATAAATATAAAAGAAAATTTAATTATTTTTCAAATAATGTTAAAAAATATTATTTTAATGTCCTGAAAGAGATTTTATTAAATAAATAAAAACGTTGTTTAATAAATAAAATTTATTCTTAAGAAAATAATTTAATTTCTGTAACATTTGTGATGCTTTTCCTTTGATTAGAAATGTTTGAATTGATTTGGTTTGTTCTAATTATAGGAGTATTGCAACCCGTATCCACCTACTATAATTATAAAAAAGAACAAAAAGATTTAATAATGCACAAAGAGAAATTTAATTCAAATTACAATCAAATCGGATTAATTGAATTTAATTGTAACGAAAATGTCGAAAGTAATCGTGATCGTAGTTCTAAATGTCGCTATCATTTAAAAAAAAGGATTGCAGTTAAGGAAATTGAATCTAATTTTCTAAAGAAAAAAATTTTGTTGGGAATCATTTCACTTCTTTAAGTGGTTCTTAATGAAATAAACTCAACTAATTTAATCATTCCATTTCTTTTCTCATTTTTTTGCAAAACTACTGTCTTATTCACAATTTCCTGCTTAGTATTTTATTAATATTAAAAAAAAACGAGTGGTGACATCTATATTTCAAATAATCAATTACAAAACCATATTTCTTGATATAATCAATAGATGGCACTAATTATAAATTTCTGAATTTTTAATAATAATTACTAACAGTTTAAAAATTAATTAAACAATTCTTGTATTAAATTTTAAATGTTTCTGACCTTTTCTTGAAAAAAAAAAATTAATTTATCTTCTAACAAAATTAAAATTCGCAAAAACAAAAAAACTGATACAAATCGAATAACTCTCAAGGTCTCTTGTTTAACGATTTGTTTTTGTAAAATTCAAGGTGTATCGGCTTTCTTTTCCGACTTAACGATTACATCATATACCACCATAAAAAAATATCCCGATATAGAAAATTTAAATGGAAACTAGAATATTCAGTTTTCACCATCGCTTTTCTCTGTTTCAATTTGTTTATTAGAAAGTCACCTACCTGTGCTATTCCGGAACTATTTAGTACGCATTCTCTTACATCACCCAAAAAAAATGTAACAAACAATTTTTATATGGATGTGCATTTAAAATATTTGCTTTAGTTTTGCTCCAACGAGATTAAATAAAATACTTTCTCTAGAAATTCAATTTTAAAATGCTAATTATACTTTCGTTGTGTTACACCGATTTGTATGTAGGAAATAAAATGTTAGATTTGTACCGTAAATATGTTCAGTTTAATTAACCGATGCGAAATGCGCAGTTAGTACCAGATGGAATATTTGCAATGTATTTACAGTAAATAACTGAGTCTGTATCATATTGCTCCAATGTCGTTTAGAATCTTAATTGTTGGAATAAAATTGTTATTTATTATTTATGGATTAATGGGTGCGGATATTTTGACCTTAAGAATTGCAAAATTACTGATTATCAGCTGGGTAGCTTACTGGTTAAGAGCTTTGATTTGATTTTTTTGAGACTTCATATAGTTTGTAATGATAATAATTGTATTGGTACCTGTTTAAAAAAGTGAAAAATAAATTCTAAAAATTCTTGTTTTATTCTTTTTGATTACAAGCTGGAAATATCTCATTAATAACGTTTGTTTCATAAATTAAAACGCGTCGTAACTCTTCCATTGTCCTATTCCGAGACCATAATTAAAGTAAATTTCACTACTGACGGTAGTCAGGACATAAAAGATCTAGAAGGAGAGATTTTTTTTTTAAATTGCAACACTATTTAATACGCGGAATTTACGCGCGTAAGCGCGCGCGCATTTCACGTCCTTGTTATATATTTACTTAAATATGCGCTATGTTGCAATTATATTTGTAATAAAATAAGTAATTCTACAAGAAAGTCATTCGATTGGAATAATTTTATATTCATTAATTGTATATGTCATATTAATTGGGTGCAATAAAGAAATAAGGAAGTATGTGAATTGTTGTTTCCTGTGTTTGATGAAACTAAATAGGGCAAAATGGATGAATCTTCGGTTTAATAGTTTAAAAACAAAAAGAAATATAAAGAAACTTAAAATAGCTCAAATTAAATAAATAAAATAAAATAGTTTCTTCTGGGTTCGTCACTTATGCTATAATTGAAATTTTTTGGGTTAGTTGCTTATGCCCCAATTGAAATCTCTTGGGTTCGTCTCTTATGTTATAATTAAAATCTGTAGGTTCATCCTTTCTGTTATAATTGATGTCTCTGGGTTACTCGCTTATGCCATCATTGAAGCTTTTGGGTTCGTTGTTTGCATTATAATTAAAATCTTTCGGTTCTAATTTTCTGTTATAATTGAAATTTCTGGATTAGTCACTGAAGTTTTTGGAGTCCCAATTTGTTTTTTTTTTTAATAGAAATTAAAATTTTGTGTATAAAAAAAACTAATTTATTAATCTTCTAATCTTCATTTACTTAGCAATTTCAAAACTTCACATCCGTTCCACTATAAAAGATTGAAAGTACCTCACCTACACAGAATATGGTCTTATACATTACATAACATACATTTTGTTGCAACATAGAAAGGTCAGTAGTTCGATTCCAGACCCGAACACACAATGAGGGTAACCAACTTAACTCTGCACACATTCTCACGACCAAACTACCAAACACAATTTACTTACAATTCATTTTTTTTTTGTATTTCATATAAAATTCTATATTAGGATCAGTTTATTACAGAATTTAATTGCTTGATTTAATGATAAATTCACTTCTGAAACACAATTGGATAAATTGGGCGTGTGATTAATTACGATTTATTGTTCAGGGATTTCTTAAGGTGGAAAGGTGTCTGGCCTTAATTTTCATAAGCGATTTCTTTACAAGACAACACACACAAAAAAAAATCATTCATTAACACTTTTATTAGGTAACTTGTAAAAATGCATTTTAATTCTCGTTTAAAAAATATTTTTTGAACTGAAATTATAAAGTTTGATAAAATTTAATTACTAATCTTATTAAGAAATGATTTGAATCGCACGAATTGTTATTATGAAATTAGGGAGTTGGCTAGATATGAATCATATAGTGCATTTCTTATTCATTTTTTCTTTTTAAATTACTAAGAATGTCAACACGTTTTGATTAACACGAACAAATGCACATAAAATCATAAACTCATTTTATTAGTTACTATAATTAGAACAATTTATAAATAAAATCACCTCTCTCCATTATAATTACTTAATATTGTGATATCTTGATCGCAAATGAACTTAAAAAATGTATCAAAACATTAAGCAACATGAATATTTTTTTTTTAAGAGGCGTGTTTTTATCTAATGTGTAATAAATTACAATTCCATCAAAAACTTTCTCATGTTATATGATCCAATAAAATATTTTAAAAAGTTTATTTATTTAATTTAAATAGTGCACAATTTTTTTTTAAATTGGGTCCATTTTTGTTTGTTTTCTTTGAGTGAAATTGCAAAAAAAAAAAGAAAATGGATTGCGTGAGTTGAACCATTCGAAGAAATTACATTTCTACCAATTTCTGTTTTGTATGGGGAAAGGGAAAGTCAATTACATCGCTCTATTTAATATTTTAGTAGGAAAACACTAATCAAAATTCTTAAATTATTTATTTAATTTAATAAAAAAAATTGTTTGAAGCAAAACCACATGTTCAATTTTTAATTTATTCATGATGATTAAATTAAGGGACGCCCTTGCTTCTTACGATATTAACAATTAAATTTGCAATGTAAACCACTTTGTCGATTAATTGAATATAATACGTAGGAATATGCAACAATTCCTAGTTTGTTCATGAATATTTACTTCAAGTTTAAATCATATTGCG
>JAODAH020051077.1:0-15452 GCA_027574865.2 Coproporus ventriculus | reverse complement strand
TAAATTTGAAGGATGTGAGTTTTTGGCGGTAAAAAACGATTGAGACAATGTTTCCCAAAAAGGGGCCAATTGCCCCCCCCCCCCCCCCTCCAAATGTCAAATATGCGGCATTTGTGACTTTTCGCTACTTATTCGAAATCTGTGCATGATATCCCAAAATGCTTAAGATTAAAGCTGCAACCAGTAGAATTTCCTATAATTTTGTTTCTTATAATTTTTTTGTAGGATACAGATTGAACGGTGTATGTTATTTAATGTAGGCAACTGAATGTACACGAATGTGTTTTGAGTAAATGATTTGAGTAAATGAGTCGTAATTTTTAGCAAAATTCAAACTTTAGCACAATTTTATGCGTTAAACTTGCACTCTAGCGAAATATTTTCGACAATTTAATCTACGATAATATAATACTTTAATGCGATGGTTTGCTTGCGAGGACATTGCAAGAGAACGAAAAAATTTGCCAAAATTTTCATTTTAGAACCACCACAGATCGTTCAAATTTTATTCTACAAAAAAATTATAAGAAATAGTATTGTGGAAAATTGGACAGGCTACAACTGTTATCTGAAATATTTTTGACATCATGAACAAATTTTGAGTACATAGCGAAATAACTGTAAAAAAAATCGGCCTCAATCAATCGTCTGAAATTTGAAAATAACAAATTGTAACACGAAACTTACAAAGAGAATTGTACACGTTGTTAAATTAAACTTCAATATCAGAATAGAAAACAACACTGTTAAACATGCCCAATGTCATTTGAGGTTCTAAAAATTGTAAGAAATGCCAAAGTTATAAAAAGTGGCAAAATTAAAAAAGTATGTAATATCTCTGAATTGAAAATAATGACAATATAACATTTAACATCTACAGATCTTTACATTTTTGACATTTAGAAAAATCGTAGAATATTCGCCCTTTTAGAGGTCACAAAATACTAATTGTTTTACTTATTATACTAGTTCTCGTAAATCCAATAGATGTCGCACCCTCCTTAATATGGGCGTTGACTAGTATCTAACCTACCAAAAAAAAAATCAAAATAAAATTCAAAACAGGTTTTTCAGTTAATTTTATTATAATTTTTTTATTTTAATTTTTAAAATACAAGATAAAAAATACATTTCAGGAATAATTAGTTACGTTTTGTGTTTTTTAAAAACAAGTATTGAAAAATCAAACCTGAACAACAAGCAATTGTTATTTTAAAGGAAGGATAGAAAATTTAACCATTTGAACAATTTGCCATAATTTGTAATAATTAATCAAAATACTTGTACAGTCTTATATAAGAGGAAAATCGCAAGCTACCTTTAGTCCCCTTTTCTACATTTTTTTTTTAATTAAAGCTAAAAATGTGTATGAAGTTGCTAAAATTGGACCCTAAAACAAAACCAAAAATTAATGAACAAAACAATACGTTTGGTTATATGTGTGTTCTTTCTATTTTATTTGTTGTTGTTTGATAATATCTATAAACTTAAAAAAAATGAAAATTAAACTCACTTTAAAGTCCTTCGTTTGGTATTCGTCCTAAGAGGAGTGCTTATAAAAATATTGGCAGAATATTTATCAACTAAAATTTGTCTATTAATAGGAGCAGAAGGTGTATGTACAGATCTCGATAATAATTCGGATTCAATCTTATTAAATCGAATTTTTGGAACGAAATTTTCATTTGTTGAATGAGTACAAAATAAAAGTTTCCTAATCATTTTTTTGCTCGCGTGTTTCAACTTGGAAAATTTTGTATGACGCACAATCGGTGCGCTGATACTTATCTCTTTAATCTTGGACCTTTCACTATCGTCAAAACTAATTTCATTTTCTTCATCACTAATATATTTTTTAGGGCTTAAATAAAGCAACTGGGTTTTTAATTTCATAACTTCATACCTGGACTTATCGACTTTCATTTCGGTGTGTATTAATTTTTCGTGTAATTCTTCGACACATTTATTTAAACATTCTACTTCTAATTGTAATTGATTTCTTTCTGTTAAAACATCTTCCAAATTAATGCATTTTCCCAAGTTGTTAAAGATAATGGGTGATGATTCGTTGTTCATGCGTTTTTCTTGGTTTTCTAATTGCTGTGGTCGAATATCTGATATATATTGTTTAACTTTATTTTCCACGTGATCGTATTTATTTATAATTTTCTGCTGGTTTAAATTTCTTGAATCCGATTTGTTTTCCATTGTTAATGCTGGTTTAATGCACGTGGAATGACAATTTTACGAACAGTTAGCTGCAGTCTAACATACTCTTACGGGATTAAAGGAACTTTACGTAGTTTACGCGCGAAATTCAAATGAATTAGATTTTGCGTTATATTGATTTCAACGAATTCAAACAAGTTTTCTTCAACTATTGACTGCTTTTATTGTAATATACTTAATAAGACACAAAAAACAATAAATTTCATATTTATTTGAAAGATTGTTACAATTATATTTTGCCACACCATCAGGCTAATGAAACTATTTGATAAAATACAATTTAAAGTTTACCTAAATTTAAATATTTAGACAAAGATAAATTTACTAATTTTGTTCTAAGAAATTAATAATTAGGTTTAAAATTTGGTTTTATTAAATTAGCTAAAAAATCAATACTTTCAATGTATCCAAAATGACTGTCGTTCAAATGCTGTAGTCGTTATGGAAGACATTGAAAATAATTGGAAGAAATTTACCCTCGATTTCTCCCGCGATCGTAAATTTATGTCTTCTTACTGTGTACCTCTTAAACTCTTAGGTAATGGATCAAAATTGTTCATTAAAGGTGTACTTGATGGGTGCATACATGCTTGTCTTGTATTCGTTAATTGCCTTTTAATAACATATTGAGCTACATTTTGGATCTTACCAGACAATATAGTACCAGATATTATACCCTCCGTTGCTTGGCCCTAACCACCGTTGATACCCCAAAGAAACCAGACGAAATGGACCTTGGCGATTCCACAAAACCTATGAAGTTAATCTTAATTTCTTCGGCGTTGTTGGTATGCCGGATCCACGTAAAGAACTATTTGACGCCGTTGTTAGGTTCCAACATTGGTGAGGTCGTATCATCTTTCCTGCCTCTCGACCTCCTGAAGCTCATAAATCAATACAACGCTTGTGGTTCAACTTGGTAACTGATGGTCTCTCAGCTATTGCTCTTGGTTTCAATCCACCATTACGTAAAGCCGATTAATGTTTCATTTCCACTCGCTTGTTCATCAGATCCTTGGCTATTGGTGGATATGGAGGTGTTGTTGGTGTTGGCGCTTCTGCCTGGTGTTTCATGTATTCTCCTGAAGAAACTCAAATAACTAATACCAACATATCCATCACATGGCCTGTTTTGTGGTGATAATGAATTCAAGGGAGTTGACTGCAAGATCTTCAGTGACCCTCACCCCATAACTATGGCTTTCTCTGTACTTGTATATATTGAAATATTAAACGCCACTATGAACAGTTTGTTCGAAAATCATTTTTTGGTTGTTTGGCTGTTAAAACAAAACTGATGTTTGGTTTGAAAGCTATCAGATTAGGAAAAATGTAAGATTGCATGGATTTTAATTTTTTTGCATGTTCTGCGCATTCTAGATACTTTTTGAGTTCAAAAATTCTTTTTGTCCCAGCATGCTAAATAATTTAATGTACTATTTAATGTATTTTTATATCGTATATTCAATCATAGTGGTGATTTCTACAATTTCAACTTAGGAACTTGATGCAAAATTTTGTTATGCAGGAAAATGTGCACTCCTAGATTGCATTGTAATGTTTTCAGGAGAAATTATAGAGATTACTTCTTTAATAGAGATTTATGTATTCATAGATTTTCTTTGAAGATGTGGAGATCCGTTAATTAGTAATTGTGTTACAGTTGAAATATTAAGTATTTACCAGTGCGAATGTGAAAAGTCTCCAACAAATACAATTCGCTTTCGTCAGAATAGTTTTAGACATGATCAAGGAAAATTTATCATCCAAGGCTTTTTTATATATAAAATTTAATATTTTCACTTTATGATCCTAATGATTGTTTATTTTGAATCAATCGAAATTATTAAAAATAATAAATTTCGCTTTGTATTATTCTACCATCTCAAAATGTAAACTCGAATTAAATTTTTTTTTTGTTGTAAAACTGCAGTATGCTACGTATCGTCTCACTGCGCATGCTTAAAAAAAATGAACAGAAATTCTAAAACAAAATCAGAATAAATAAAACTGTCAGTATATAATTTGTCACGAAAGCAAAATTTTAAGGGGTTAAAATAAAATTATTATTATCTTCATAAAAGAATAAGAGAATTTTTGATATCGCAATGCAAAAAGAAGAATTTACAGTGGCAAAGCGAGAAGAGAAGTGTATAAGAGGTTTTGGAGTAAATTCAATGTGTTAGCAGAATTTAGAATGGAGAAAAATTTACAAGACGGTAAGAACCTCCAACTAAATAGAATCATGAAACACAAATTTAATTCTATTCTTGTAGAGCGTTTAAGAGATGCCCCCAATAAAGTGGATGAGGAGTCATTTGACAATGAAGACAAGACAACAAATGACATTCTGTCTCCCAAATTAGATTTGAGAAGATTGGGTTATACGTCAAATGAATCTATAGATTGGTGGGTCGTTGTCCTTCCTGAAAAAAAATTATATTCCAGAAACAAAAATTTTACAAATTTTAAGATATAGTTTTCTTTCAGGAAGGGCAACGATCCCCTAATCCATAGTTGAATTCATCGTTGTCTATATATATTGTATGTATATAGACAACGATGAATTCAACTGTCATTTGATTGTATAACAATGTTACTCTGACCTTTTCCATAATTTTACGTGTCTCAAGAAAATTGAACTGACATCGGATAAATGCAACTCTTCTTTTGGCTTCATTTACGAATGGATGAATAATGGGGATCATACTTACAACTTGACAGAGAAAATGTTTTAGACATTCTCAATGCAGCCACATTTCTACAGATAAAGGATTTAACAGAACAGTGTTGAGCTCTTATTAATAATCTCATAATTTTCTCGAAAGACGGTGCCTTTTTACTATACAATGACGCAAAACGCAAGAATTTACCTGAGGTACGTGAACTAATGTTACCCAGAATACAAAAATTCTGCCTCCTCTTAGTTAGTTCCCGAGATTGGCTGACATTAGATTTGGAAGATGTAAAAAATATTTTACGATCCAACTATATTTGCGTTAATTGTGAAATAGAAATATTTTTGGCAGCAATCCGTTGGTTAAAGCACGATGAATATAAAAGAAACCAACTAAAGAGAGAAGTTTTGAGTTGCGTGAGATTCGTAAATATGCCCTCATGGCAACTTATTGACATTAAGAGGAAAAGAAAAAATCTAGAAATATGGAATTTAGCAAATGATAATGATATTAGCAAAATAATAGACGATCGATCAGGAAGTTTGCGTATGGAAAAGATCAAGATGATTTGGTACATTGGAAAAACCTTTTGACATTAACCCAATCTCAAACCCGTAACTGGAGTGGGGTAGAGAGAACTTATCTGACATATCGAGAGTTTTTAATATATATAGAACAATACAGAAAGGATCAGATGCTAGAAAAAGTGAAATCTAAGGAAAATATGGGTAATCATTGTGAATTTCAACATAATGCATCTGCTGAAATAAGCACAAAAGTATTCACATTCGATGAATGAAGGAGTGGAGTGTCTTACAAAATTTTTTGTGCTTGGTCATACTGAAGACAGTACAGAAGTTGCACACACGATACAACTGTCGTTCATATGGTCAAGTTTACGGGAATATGTCAAAAATTTTTGTATTCATAATATTATTCAATTCTTTAGGCTTGAAGGTAAAACTGAAAATGTTTTTTATAATCTTATGGAAAATATATTATCAAATCGCGATATTTTTGAAAATTCAAAAATTTTGATATTTTGATAAATAAGTGTAATTTGGAAATTTCAATGTACTTGAGATTCTTTAATATGAAATTTATTTGTATCTGTGTGAACATTTTTTTATAAATTTAATTTATTTATATAAATTTATGCAATCATTTTTCTAATAAACAATGATACTGAAATGCCTAAAAAGGTTCTATTTTGTACCATGCAGTTTTAAATTAATTAGTTATGATGCTATTGTTCTAATACCGAGATTCAAAATAAAATTTGGTACCTACATATTAATAACAAAGGCACATAAGTTTTTTCTGTATTTTGGCATAAGACAAGTATATTCTTATGCTTTCTGTATTCTAAAATCGAATTCGATATCGGGTTTGCCGAACTGGCTGTCTAGAAGCGCCGGTCCTTCCACCTTCAAATAAAGTTCTAACTATTCACTTATAGTTACAAGGTACTTTTATTTGACGATTATGTCCGTTTCATCCCCTCAAGTTTATGAACGGTATAAACCTCCAAAATATCTCCACATATTTACTGGAGGATTTTTTCCCTTAATTTTGAATCATTTAGCTTGGGTGTCCTCTGCTCTTCTTCGTTTATTCGAAAGTGAAAGGTGGAGAGGGTAGATAATTAACATCCGACCCGAAACCAACTTTAAAAATTTCTCAGGAGGGATTTATTTTTAAAATGTCTTTCTTGTATCGCATAGAAAATTTTCAGGGAATCAAATGGCGTTGTCAGATTTTGGCTCCAATCGAAGCTCATGCGTATCGATCAAAATTGATACGTGTGGCGCACATTGAGCGCAAATAAAATAAAAAGAGACAAAAATCAAGGGTTGGCTCAATTATTAACATTTTGGATTATTTTTTATTGTTCATTATATAGTCTACTTTTAGGAGTGTGTTAGTTAGTGGAAGACTTTTTATAAGAAACGCAATTACATATCCGTTAAAATGCATTTTGTCTCCCACAAAAAAAATCAAAATATTAAAAATTGAGCCAACACTTGATTCATCAAACATCAAACATCTCAATTCGTGAAAATTTTCCACTATATTAGCTACCAATTCTCTGTAGTCTTCATTTTTATGGTTATCTAAAGAATTTTCCACAATTTTCGCGAAAGTTGTCCATGCAGTCTTCTTGTCAGCATTCATAGAATCAATGAAACGGTGTTCTGTTATTGTCTTCCGGATTTTGGGAAAAATCTATTGCCCGTACTTGAAACATTCGCCTTCCTGATCACCTTTTGCAAACTGTTTCATGAGTCCAAACTTAATATGAATGGCAGGGAGCCTGATGGGGTGAAATGGGCGTCAGATTCGGACTCAGCGACCTCGAAAACATATAGATATACGGTCTAGTCCAATGTACATGACTTCTTTTTTCGGATGGCCGTGTAATTATTTCAAAATAATTGATGGAGTGAAAAATACTCTTATGTTGGTACCAAAAATAATCAAATTTTCTGTGAATTAAATTCTTTCCAGTTAGAAAAATTATATACATATTTTAACATTTGGGTCATTTATAATTTTTCTACAAATACCTTTAATTGCCAAATTCTGTTGAATTTATTTTACAACTAAAAAAGTGGAAGGATATGACATAACTACTAAAAGTGAGATTTTTATAACTAGTGTTAATTAAAAGTGAACCACTTTTGATACGCTGTTATATATTATTAACTTTTTAATTAAAGCACGTCGTCTTTAATAGTGTTTGTAGAAAAATAAATAAAATACAATTTAATTTTTAATTATATGTTCTTTTTCCATTTTATGTTCTTATATAAGCAATAAAAAATTAGTTGTATTTTATGTACTAATCGTCATTCCTAATTTTTATTCCATAAATACATAATGGGTATTTAAAATTCTCGAACATTTTCTTAAAATAAATCAATTATATTGGTATTTATTTATAAGTATTTTAGAGGTGTGAATTACTTTTTATATAATTTAATATTAAAAAGAAATGAGTCCAAAGTATAGTTCTTTTATTACAATCAAGATATAAGGATAGATATAGAAGATATAAGGTAATATTTCATTCCAATCATTGTCATTGAGTATGAAGGGCTGATAGGAAAACGCAAATAATTCGTAAATAGAAAAAAAAAAACAGATTTGAGAAGATATTTGATGCATTGATTTAGAGATTCAATCCTTTTTACTTATCTGTTAAGTTTGTTGGACACCTAAGGCGTGAGAAAAAGGGATGCGAATAGTTTTTTTGTTCTCGTCACCTAGAAAATGTAAAAAACTATACGCTCATGGCAATTGGGAAAGTCACTTTGTCGAACAAGTGATAAGTTTCCCTACATATTTCAATAAATGTATCTTTAAAAAGTGCTACTTTTGTTACAAACATCCCGGGATGAATAATTTTCTCAAAGACATATTGTTAATTATTTATTGTTGTGCAATGCCATCTATATACACCTACGTAGCTTCAATTATACTATGTAATTATTGTAACCAGATGGTGTGATTGAACATTTATGCTTGTAACAAGAAATATCGTACAAAACTTATTTGGGACTTTCATTTTTCAAATTTGTTTTGTAATAAACTACAATCAAATCTTATGGAGATTGCAGAAAAAAAGTGAACGTGACACTTGCGCATATTTCCAAGTATTTTCCTGCTTTGCCTTCTTCCAGAAAAGATAGTTTCCCGATGGATTGAAGATCATAATCAGATTTAAATGAAGATATATACACTTCAATGTAACTACAAAGTTTTTAAAATAAAATTTTCTTTAAAAAGTTTAACAACAATTTTTATTTGGTTAAAAAATTTTAATTTAGATTTAGTTGTATTCAAAAACGCCTAAATTATCTTCTTCGTCACACAGACCCAGATGCTATGTTCGGTTGATTGCGTAGCAAAGGGTCGATGGAAGCGCAGACTTACTCTGTTCCAATTTGCCTCTAAATATGCAACCATCCATCAAAAATCTTGTATCGAAAAAATCTGTTCTGCTCATGATTATGACTTCGTCTTAGCTGGTTATCCAAAATGATATACATTAATTTTAGCGTTGCTCTTTTGCTACGAGACAAATTTTTAAAGTAAGTATCGTTTTGATATAAAAAAAAACACAAGAGCAATTTTTGACAATTTTATGTTTACAGGGAAGCATGTACCTTAGTCTTACTCTTCGTACATAATACCACTAATATTAAAGCATTATCATATAGTACAACCGGCTTCTGAATTAGATCCTTATCTACTACCTGATTCCGGCATCTATTGTGAGTACAACTTCCGGTATTTCATAAAGAACTCTCCTTAAAGCTTGCGGAAACTTTCTGCATACATTCGGTTTAGCATATGTTGCAAGTCTGTTTTGTTTTCGGAGAAGATACAGGAATCATCTGCGAAGCGTATGTATGTTAAATCGAATCCGGAGATTTAACTTTAGTTTTTGTTAATTTTCTAATTTTGCAATTTTAATTTATAGTTTACCAATAAAGTATCATTTTGTAATCAATACTTGATCTGACACATATTAAATATTTTGTTTATATTTAGAATATTTTTCCTTGAATCTATTGTACATAGTTTACTTCATAAAGCTTGATTCTTTTCGTAAATAATAGGTACCTAGCACTAATTTGATCAAACTCCAAAGAAAAAATAATAAACAGGCTTTTTAAATTAATTAAAAGATTTACATTCTATTATTTAGCTGCGTGCCTTTATTTATTTTCTAGTAAATGAAGGAAATTAGATCTGACGCGGAAATTTCCGCGTTTCATAATTCAAATGGTTATGTGTATATGTGTGAAGGATAAGGAAGGAGTTTTGATGGGTTTGATGGACGTGCCTGGATGAATTCCAGAGCGATCCGGAAACAAACTAAAGCACGCTATGGATACGCATGCATTCGAATTATAAAATGTAGGTGGATGTACAAATTCGTAACAGGTTATAAGTTTTAGGAAGAAAAGTTTAACTTACATGACGAAGAATGGAAATTCGATTAAAATATAATTTTCTTAAAATTTATTAGCCTATTTTTTTGTTTGTAATTGCAACAGACTTTTATTTTATTTTTTATATTTTGATTTCACGCCTATCCATAGTCGAACAATTAAAATATTCAAGTAAGACAACTGCATATGACTGATCGGGCATAAAATATTCTGCACAAACCTGGTAAATTGCTGTCAGCATTTGCAACTACTACTATTTTTTGTCGTACATTGTTTCTATTTTAAATCCAAATACATAAAAATACCAAATTTTCGACAAATATAAAATTTTGTAGCCATAATTTCTAAAGCAGCCTAAATTTCGATAAATTGCAACGGACGCGAAACCTAAGCTTTTTAGTTCTTGCTTGAGTATCGACACCTAAGGTTATCAGGACTCATACTGACTTACCGTGGATTAAATCTCCATATTTATATATAGAGAAAAGGGACATAAAGTGTAAGCAGAACGACATAATGAGAAGCCAAAGCGTATACAGAGTCGAGCAGATAAAACCAGCCAGTGATGAAAATGATAAATTTTGATAAACTAAAAATTTTAAAATTAATTTTTGTATTGTTTTCCTCTTTTAATTGTGTTTTTGAATAAATTAACCCTGAAGAAGCTTCAATTTCTGAAGCGAAACGTCGGCGTAGGTTGAAGTTTGGTTGTTTTACTGTCCTGACCACCACAACATTTCCTTGGACGTTCTTTACTAGTACTAATATATGATTCTATTTTACTTTTTTAATGAAATATTTTGTGTATAGTACATGAGATCTCAAAATCAATACGTATAGTAAATTAAATAAAAGTTGAATTATATTATACGTTTTTCTATTTTCGTATATATTCTTGTTCTAGTTTCGAGAGAAATCTAGCATGACGTAACTGAAAAAGTTTTATTCGATTTTCGTTCTAGTTTCTCGAATATAAATATGCAGCAAATATTTGAAAATTATTAACTTATTGTATATTTTTGTAATCTATCAATATTAATGCTTATGTGTTGTGGTAGTTTTTACATGATGATTTGTACGTATGTAGGACAAATGAGGGGGCGATAAGTAGAACTCGCAGCTGGCACTTCCCAGGATTACAGCGGGAATCCTTCACAATAGGTAACAGCCTACCACTAGACACCTCTAACATGAATAACGCCAAACTTTTATTGCAAATTAATCATGCTATACATACTACTTTTGTAATACTTCAATATAAGCATATTAAGAATGTTACAATACTAATGTAGTAACTATGGCAGAAATATTTAAAAAGTTTTAATGTAGTTAAAAAATAATAATAATATCCATATACTTAAATTATAGGATATATGAGGTAGTAATATTTTGACGAGGGTGCTTTTTCGCTAAATAAAAATGAAAGCAACGGAATCCACACGCGAGAAAGTTAAATGACAGATTACCTCCGCATCAATTTCTTTAATTTATAAATAAAACGATATTTTTAGAAAGGAGAAATTTACAATTAAGAAATTAAATAAATGATATGGTTGCCCGCATAAACTATTCATAATATTTTACGTATAACATTTCAATGTTGTATACAACGGACAGATACAACTCGTTTAAACAGAAGTGCATTGTGAATACGTAGTGCTTCATCTACCTAACAACCGTTTGTGGTTTCAAGGTACATATTCGCTTATAAAAATTTTCTTAGAATATAATACTGAAAAATCGGATATAGAAAATTATGCAAAAAGCTGTAAATTTATCATTTTTAAATTTTAAATAATTGCTACGAAAAATTTCGCGGCAGCAAATTTTTTAAGCACATTTTATAAAAAAATACATCACAAAAACTTCAAATTTTTAAAAATTTTCGACTACTTTTGAAGAATGATTTATTAAAAAGTATCAGCGCTTTTGAATTTACGAGTAAAGCTTTTAAATTTTATAAAAACGGAAAATTTATTTTTAAATTAAAATACAAAAATATGTTTCCAAATTGATTGATTTTATTTATCATTCTAAAATTTTATTGTTGATTTTAATCCATTTCTCGATTCCAAATAAAATTTAATAAAAATATAGTAAAAGTTTTATAATATTTAAGTTAAATGAGATTGTGCGGAACCTATTCATCAATTCAACTTTTTTGCGTGCAAATTCCTACACATTTTTTTATTTGATAAAAAAACGCGAACCTGTCAAAAAATTAACTACCCTATATTTCTAAGACTTCATTATTTTTTTAGGGCATACAAAATATTTAAATCGCATATTTTCTAGAAGAAAGCACATAATTTTAGTTTTATTTTATTTTTTTGTTTGTTGAGGCAAAAGATTTATTTTTAAAATTATAGAAATATAAACCTTTCAGTTTAAAATTTTAATTTGGCCCTTTTACCAATTAACTTTAAGAACAGAAAAGCAATTTGTTTACTAAATAAACTTCTATTTGCAAGTGCAAGTGTAATCTAGTTATCAAATTATTATTTTTTTATAAAGATATTCATATTTTCCCAATTTAATAGCCGTCCACTAATAGCTCTAATAAGCTCAATGCATTTATTAATTTGAAATAATATTATTCAATTCAGAGATTAATTCTGTTAATGGGCACGATCATCATCATCATTTCTAATTTGTTATTGAATCTATATATTCTTACTATTGCGAAAGCACTTAAAATTGATATATTTAATTAAAACATTTTCTTTCTTCATTTAGTTCAAACGAGAGAAAAAAATTAATCATTCACCGCTCTTTTGCCAATTTATTACAACCTCTGTTTTCTCAATAAATATTCTTCTAGACTGTACGCTGCTCATCAAACAATCACAGTAAATTGTCATTCTTTTCAAACACGTTGATAATTTGGAATTCTTGTTTTTTTTTTCTACTTATTTTATTTAATTTTTAAATCTCTCATATATCTAATTTTAATTTTTCTTCATCACTAATGGCAATAATGGAGTCAGTAATAATCTAATTTCTTGTTTTGTTTAAAAAATAAGAAAGTATACAGAAAAATTATTCGTATTAACAGGTGTGTGGAACAAATAATCAGTGCACTTTACGTGTTAATTACCAAACTTAATTCTACCCTTTAGTTTAATAATAAATAGAGAGAAAGCGCGCGCGTGTATTCGTGCCAGCATTAATTTCCCTAAGAATACGATACTAAATTAGACGCGCGTTTAAAAGGCTAATTGCGCGTTTATTAAGGAGGTTGGGGGTAGAAGTACCATCCTGTATCCCCTTTAATAAATTATATTATTTCCGGGCAATTAAAAAATTAAATCACAACCCTTAATTATCAGGGTGCGATTACTTTCTTCTTCACGTGTATGTTTTTGTTTTATTATTTTGGGGCAATAAAGAGGAGCAGTGCACGTGTTTATTTTTTGCCCTTACTTCCGGTTAAAAGGAAAGGCGAGGCGGGTTCGTCTGTTGAGGGATATTAGTGAGGGTAGGTCAGGAGACGCCGCGGGAAAACATGAAAACTTTCAGAAATGAGATATGTTTTCTTACTTTCTTTCAAGGACGGTCTTGAGGAGTAGGATTCCCGCAGGACGATTACAAAGGGATAATAAGGACATTCCAGACGAAAACCTCCCACCCCGTTTACAGAAAAAGGAGTGGAGCGTGCGCATTTTGTTTGGGGGATGCAGTTAATTAATCGTACGTGTTGCTCGATAAATAAATAAAATATTGTATGAATGGGAGGGTAAAAAAACGGGATGAATGGAATACACACGCTGGATAATTGGGTGTAGGGTGCGTCCTGTGCGTTGCTCCTGTCGTAATACTGGAAGAACGGAGTGTTCCTGCAGGACCTCCATCGGGATGAATGGAACAGGAGTGCAGGATGAATTGGAAGTTGCAGGAAGGATTCGCGCATGATTTTACACACACATACACACACCAACATAAAACCATCCCTCGGATTAATCATAAAAGAATATCACACAATAACACTTACATCCTTTTCAGTACAATTAACACCACATTTTACTCAAATATATACATTATTTAAATAAAAAATATATATATTAATTAAATAAATAAATAATAATACATATATTAGAAATAAATACGTAGCCCGATACATCTAGAATATCTCCACATTTAATTATAAAATTTTACTATAAATTTTTTATTAAACTTGTTCACAATATCTATTGTTAAGCTGAGTATTTATGTTGGAATTATCTATATATGAATTAATTACTTCCAATCCAAATATCTGCACTAAATAAATTATTATGAAACCCAAGGGATAAAACTGAAACCTGGATAAATCTGGGAAATATAATATATTTTGTGAATGTGGTAGTATATGTATAGGGCGGACTAAATGTAAATCGTAGGCTTAAAAATAAACATAAAGAAATCTCTAGTCGCATTTTATTTATAAATAAATATAAGAAAGATATTAAACTTAAACTTCGAAATTGTTAATGACCATCAACAATTAGTCACTTTCGTTACAAAAAGTTTTTAACAATACGCCGTATTAATTCTCCTTTAAATAATTCGTATGTTAAAAATATAGATTATTTAAATTCATAAAATAACTTGTTATTTAATCAACAAGAGTGTTAACGAAAGCGATTACTAATCGAGGTCACATATTAATGCGTGAATGAAGCAAACGTGTTAAATTCTTTCAAACAACTAGTGTCATATATTGTCAAATATAATAATTTTTTATATACCATGGCACTAAAATGGCATTTTTAATTACCAGTATGGAGTTTATTCCATGCGACTAATAAAAAATAATTTTAGTGCCGAGGTATATATTATATTTTTTCTCAAACAACTTAATATTAATTTTAAAGACGTTTAAAAATCCTGAAATTAGATTAAATTGGAGTTATGCAACCAACAATGCAGATAGACTCGTAAAGATATGGCGTATGTTTTTCTTTATAAAAATGTTAAATTATTAATCTAAAACAGAAAGTTTATATAAAACATTGAATAAATATTGCGCACTTGTTTCTCCTTCTTCAAACACAAAAATCTGACAAACCACATTTGTTGCTTTAATGTTTTAATACAGTACAGTTATGCAAATAATTATACACAGAAGAGTCCGCAAAATCGCATTTTACGGACTCTTACAGAAAAAATAATTTCTTATCTTTTTTATTACTTGTATTAATTAGCAAAAACTCGAAAAATCCTATCTTTCTACTACACGCATACAATGGTTGCTTTGTAGAACAGTTTTTGATAACTTTAATGATTCAGAAATTGGTAGTATTGACTGAAATGTTAATTGATGTTAATGGAGATGTCATGAACCTAACCTAATTTTTTATTACATTCTGATCTGTCATTGCATTTTTTACATTACCAACTTCAAATTTTTAAAACACTATTCAATTTTAAAAAATAAATAAAAGCAAAATAATGCGAAATAGAAAAAACTCTATTATAAAGGTGGATTTATAAACTCTACGTTGTCGTTGTCGCTCGCCGTTGTGACGTCAGCTGATTGTTGTACCATGTGTTTTCCTATGGTTCAACAATCAGCTGACGTCACAACGGCGAGCGACAACGACAA
>JAODAH020051066.1:0-22859 GCA_027574865.2 Coproporus ventriculus | reverse complement strand
TAAAATTAAACGTCCTGGAAGGATTGAAATATCTGATTTGACACTCAAATAATTTAATAAAAGAAGAAAGTTGAGCTACACTTCAAGTTGGCCTAAATTACTTCGGCATTCAACTCCATAAAAATTCAACTTGTTCATATTTAATAAGTTATGGACCGAAAAAAAGTTATTATCTTAAAAAAAAAAGTCTTGATGAAATATAATGAAAAAGTTTTAAATTAATTTAGAAGAACATAAAACTAAATTTAAAAAGAAATCTTAATTTATATCCTAGAAATGTGATTAAAGCTTTATTTATACATTTACTAATAAAACATCCATTAAAAAATGTTATTAAATTTCTTAAGGGAGTTTAAAGATGACTTTTTGAAGAGACGCAATAACAATTTCATTTCTGGATCTATTGGTTATCAAATCAAAGCACGCCACTTGGGTGATTCGATCCTAATAATCGAATCAACTCAAAAAAAAAGAAACGATTTCAATTTGAAATAGTTTTCCAAGTTTTAGTTTGAATCAAAGCGGAAAAAATTATTCATGCATAAAATGCAATAAAATTGAATGGAAACAAAACAAATTTATTTTAAAAGAAAAAATGGAGAAACTTTTCGATTTATAAATTTTTTATTAGGGATGGTGTATGATTTATTGTCACTTCAGTAAAACTTAATTAGTGTTGAGTTATAAGTTCGGCCATTATAGTTCTAGTTAATGATATTAATTTTAATGTACAAGGGTGAAGTTAGTTAATCCAGTCGCGACTACCCTCGTTGCACAAAACTGATACTAAGTTCCTTGGGTACCTACATTTTAATTGCCGGATGAAATTTGTTTATACAAACAGTATTGGGGCTGTAACAACAGACAATTAGTATTTCATCCCTCCCAATAACTATGCAAACAAGGCATAAAATTAATAGCTAGACAGACATTGGACGTACATGTTAAGCTCTATTTTATAAGGGTATAAAATCATAGACATGAAGTTATAAATTTCTACAGCAAAACATAAAATCGATTATTTAAATACACATCTATTAGATAATCAATTTTTAAATAAATTAAACCCTTTAGTTATTTAACAATAAAAATGAAAAAAACAAAGGTAAAGGAAGAAAATTGTTTCGATTCGTTGTTTTAATTTAATTTTTAATAAAACAAGTTAAAAATTGAAACTACCACTTCGAAACTACTTCCAATAAAATAAGTTTTATAAGTACATTGAACTAACCATTAAACTTTTATTATCTCTTTGAATAAAGAACATCGATAAGAAATAAATTTTGTAAAATAGAGAAAATTGAAACATGTTAACATGAGTTTGAATGAAATTTCCCATAAATTCTAATAATTTCCTGAACGTTATGAACTTGCAACATTTATTACTTTTCCTTTCCACCTTTTGTTTAATACCAAATTTAGTCTCAATTTAAAAATAGCTGAGCAAAACTTCCTAAATACGTGAAAAGTTTTTATTTCATTATTATGATGGCGGTATTGTGGTTTAAAATTTCAATGTTGTTAAATACATGTTTCTATAAAATGTTATGTATATTATGTGCTTAATCCATTGTTTGTTTAATTAATTTGATGAAATATTTGATGTTTATCAGATAATATTTAAGCTAATTATAAAATGTTACATATAAATTGAATTGATTATATTACAAACTCTCTCTTTATTTTAGAAAGATGAAGAAAAAATAACAACATAAAGATTAAAAAATAAGACGTAATAAACATCAATTGGATTAATTTTTTAATTACAAACTCATTCAAAATTGGTACAAAATTTCTAGAAATTCTTTTCAAAAAATTAGTATAGAAATTTAAATTCACATTTCTTAAAATTTTAGTTTTTAAACAAAATAATTAGAAAATTTTGTTTAATTCGAATTATTGTTAAAAACCAGGCAAAAGCCATGAAAATAATCTAAATAAGATATTTTTATCCCATTTTTGAAAAACATCTGATTTATAAAAAAAAAATACGCAATTTTGTAAATAAACTAAAAATTTTTGAGCTTATTTATTATTTTAGTAATTTCACGTGAATATCATGATATTTTTAGATTTATTTATAAAATCATTACGAAAATATAAAATTATTGCACAATATAGGCAACCAAGTATACAAGATGGTTTACATTTACATACATTCTTATGTATTGATTGTATTATTTGCAAACAAACCAGAACAAACCCTTGTGAAATATCAAAAATTTTAATAAAATAAGTAAAATGGATGTAGATGTGCAGGCTCTTATATCAGGAGATTCAGATAAAGTTGCAATTTCTTTGCAAAACTTCTTAAAAAAGGTAATTTGAGAATTTATTTGGCATAACCTTTATTAACCGCAGAATATTTTAGAGCTCCCAGTCTTTTGGATTCCCAGAACTAAATCAAAATAATTACAGAAAGGATTTATGGAAATCTCTGTATAATATTATACAAAATCCTAAATGCGAACATATATATGTAGATTGTTTAGCGGCTATTCGGATATTAAGGTATTTTAACTCAGAGTTTCTAACGAAATTTGATTGAATCCGTTAAATATGTTTCAGCCGGGATAAAACTGAAATAAACGAATTAATAAATGAAGATTTTATGGATGCAATAATATATCTAGCTGCTTTAAAAAATGATACTAATTTTGAAGACAGACGGACGTATAATGTTGCATTAGAAAGTTTAAAATGCATGTGCAATTTAATTTTTAACAGTTCAGTTGCTGCTGCAATTAGTTGTAAAAATGGTACTTTAGAGGGAATTATTCGTAGATTGAGAACTTACAGGTAAATCTGTTTAACCCATCAAAGAAACTTTATGTTTTTATACGATTAAAATATTTTAGAGACCCAAAATTACCAGCAGAAATCAAATTTTTTGATATGAAAGTTCTTTTTTTGATAACTGCTTTATGTTCTGAAGTAAGGCCTAGATTGAAGGAAGAATTACATGGAGTAACATATCTAATTGAAACTTTGGATTTGATATTGAAGGAGAATGCAGAAAGAAATCATAATTCAGATGTATTGGAAGCTGCAGCGTATCAAAATACTTTAATGGTAAGAAATTTTAATTTCACTTCAAATCTTACCTAAAATCTTGAGAATCTCCCTTCTGAGAAATAATTATGTTATTTACATTATTTCAGGATTTGCAAGTTGATTTATCCTGTGAAATCCTTAAAGTTCTTTTTAATTTAACGCTGAGGGATATAAATAATCAAGTGGATGAAGAAGAAGAAGCTCATTATCTACGCTTGATAGCCATTTTACATGATTACCTAATTGTAAATGTATTAAATGTGGAAAAGAAACATGAATTGGATAATCATGTGATAAATTTATTGACAAACATGCCAAATAGTTGTTTACAAAGTTTGGCTACACAGATACAGGAAGGACAGAATTTGCCGAAAGATTTGCAGTTTGAAGAATATAATATGGCAGCAATTGGAGGAATATTAAATTTTTTAACGCAAAAATTTTCTAATGAAGCAGTAAGGATCTCAAATGGATTTTTAGTTAGTTAGTTTAAAACAATTTTCTTAATTTTTTTAGATGAATTCTAGTCAAAATGAAGCCTTGTATCCAGTTTTAACAACTTTATTGAAATGTGCAAAAAGCTTCAGGATGATACGGAAATATTTAAGAATGCAGATTTTACCACCTTTAAGGGATGTACATACCAGGCCAGAACAAGGCAATACATTAAGAAATCATTTGTGCCGATTATTAACTTCGCCAATTACACCATTGAAAAATTTATCAGCTGAATTGCTTTTTGTTTTATGTAAAGAAAATGGTAAATCACATACTGCACACTTTTTTTTTATTTTGCTAAATAAAGAAAATTTCAGTGAATCGTATGATCAAATACACTGGGTATGGAAATGCAGCTGGATTATTTGCTGCAAGAGGTTTATTGGGGGGAAGAGATGGGGATAAATCGGAATATAGTTCAGACAGTGATGATAGTGACACAGAGGAATACAAAGAATTAAAACATGGAATAAATCCAGTGGTTGGATGTTATGAACCTCCACGACCTAACCCTACAGCTCATATGACAGAAGAACAAGTAAGTTTGTAAAAAAAGATATTCTTCAAGTCATCAAATCTTAGTTAATAACTAAAAACATAAAAAAGTTGCTTAACAACCAAAGATATTTTAGGTTTAAACAGTTTCATGCTTTTAATTTTTAGAAAGAGTTTGAAGCAATGAATTTGGTGGATCTTATAGATAAGTTAACACGAACTGGTGTTGTAAAACCATGTAAAGTAGGTGAAGATGGCCGCCCAGAACCCATAGAACATGTTCTACAACTACAAGAAAATTTACAGGATCAGCAAATACACATGGATGATGATAGTGATTAATAATTTAATGTTTATAATTTTGTTACTAACTTAAAATTTTGCATTTAATTATATTTTACAAATTTTATTTTATATATATATATATATGTAACATGACAAAAAATTGTCAGCCAAAGAGTTATTATAAATTAAAATAAATTTAATTTATTTAAACCGCTACTTTTGGTGGATCTGGCACTATGAACGGTTCGTCTGCCGCATGTCCATGGTACAAACCATAAGTAAAAGGTTTCAGTTCCCATGGAATTTGATTTTCCATTCTGGTTAAATTAATTCCGAGATCTTCTAAAGTTGGAAGGAAACGTGATACTTCATCTGTGACACATTCACGTTCTAATCTTTCCCAATGCAGATTGCCAATTGGAAACGAGGGGCTGATTTTTTCTGTGAAAGAAACTTTTAGTTTAAAGAAGGGATCATATTTCATGTCATAACGTCTGTATCCCCAATCTTTTCCTCTACGCATAACATCATAGAACCAATCGACTAAATCTCCTAAATAATATCTTTGAGGCCTGAAATGAAAAGATTGATTAAAATAGCTAATTTGTAAAGAATTTTTTTTTTTACCCAACAGCTTGATAAGTTTTCCCTGCTGTTTCTGGATCTTTAATCGCAGCAACAATACCAGCCGCTAAGTCACTTACAAAGACTGGTTGTTTAATTGTTTTTTTTCCATTGGCATAAAGAGGCATAAATTGGCCTTGCCTTCTCCAAGGATGAACATAGAATCTATAATAAAAAATAAATAAAATTAGATATACACTAATTATTCTTATTCATACCTTAAGAATCGATCTTCCTGACCATACACATCTGAAGGTCTAAAAATCGTAGCTTCAGGAAATTCTTCAAGAACCGCCTGCTCTCCCTGATATTTACTTATTAAAAATTTAGAGCCAGTTGGTAGTATATAGCGAGGAGGTCTTTCTGTACAATTCAAGGATGAAACATGAATAAATCTCTCTACCCCAGCTTTTTTGGCAGCACGTGCTAAGTTACGTGCCCCAGTAACATGCACATCCTCAAATTTAAAATTCCTTGTCTCCCAATCTCTTCCAACCAAATTTATAACCACATTTGAATATTTCACTGCTTTTTCAATACTTTCTACATCCCTTAAATAATATGGTTGGAATAAAACTTGTCCTAAGTCACCACAGAGTTTTAAACGCATTGCCTCATATGGATCTGCTCTATAAGGGAGTATAAGCTGGAAATAAAATAATTAACTAAAATATGAATAAATGATTAAACAACTAATGGATGTACTTGGGTCCCAATTTTTCCGAGCTTATTACAAACATATCTTCCCATAAAGCCGGTTGCTCCGAATACTGTTGCAACAATTCCATTGAAAGACGATCGACCACCTGTACCTCTTTTAAGTTGAGATAAATTATATGCTTTATTCTCTGTACTGTAGTTATTAAATCGAATAACAGCAATTCCGATCAGTCCAGTTTGTTGCTCTACAAAGAGGTTAGATTATGTAATGTCCAATAACACTCAATAATTTATATAAAAAATACAAAATTTCTTTGAATTACAATATAAGATAACTCCCTAAGTTATTTAAAGTCATTATTATAGGTTTTAAAACACTTACTTAGGGCTTGAGCCCCTGTAAATATCACCGCTGCCATTTTTCTGACACTAAAACTAAATTAGGCTACAAAATTAAATAACGTGTGAGTTTGGTTGCATATAATGAAAGATTCAAATTTAAATTTCTATCGATTTTGAATTTATTTTTATTATAAATTTAAGGGACATAAATTGATCATAAAAGGAAAGCGAAAAGAGAAGAAGGAAATGTTGATTAAAGTTTATTTTTTTCGATTTCCAAGCGATTCTATTTGTGTAAGATTACGGTCGCTGTAGTAAAATTTCGCCAAAAACCATAAAATAAGAAAATAGTAGGAGATATATAATAGAAATTGATTTTTTGTATCAATTTTTGAAAGAATAATAGTGCACGAAGTATGTTAAAGAATTTTTAATTATGTTATATCTAAAATTATATTTTTCAGATAGCAGAATATGAAAGTACTTGAAAGTTATGAGTTAAAACAAGAATTTAAGCAAATAGTTGTTGAAATGAAACAAGAAGGATGTAGGAAGAAGAAGATAAAAAGAAGAATTATTAGTAACTAAATGAAAACAAAATATAAGAAATTCTTCTATTCCAATTGGAACCCAACGAAAAAGCAAAGAATACGACAACGACAAAGATTTTTCATGTAAATATGTTCATTTTAATAATTGGTCATTAAGCATTGAAGCAAGATACCTAAAGGAATTTAATTTATTAGTTTCTTTAATAAATTCATCCATTTTTAATTCGTTAAGGTAGCTTACTTTTTGCATGTGGAAAGTTTCCATTTCATTAATTACTAAGAATCCCTTTACAAACTTAAAGTGGAATTTATACCAGCGCGCATACTTAATGCTTGAACAATCCAATTTCCCTAGTTTATAATGCTTAAATTATAAAGATTTCAAACTATTAAATTGTATTTTACATAATTCATTTCTTTTTTTTTAACAAATTAAAATATCATAAATAATTTAATCATATTTTTGTTGAAAATTCTTGAAGCTTCTCTGTTTCATCTATTTGAATTATTTTTCGTCTTCGTGTGAATGTGTAGCTGTATTTCATGTTTGTATTGTGTTTTCAATGCTGTTCGATGGGGTGTAATGAAATGTAAATTGAAATTTTGCGCGATTTGCCGAATTGTTTCAAGAGTAGTTGATGTATTGCTTAGCCATTTCTGCTTGGAATAATGTTCGCGAAGTGAACCCTGGGGTGGACTTGTAACGTGAACTAGCTCTATCGACTTAATAATTACTTCGTTTTCAACACTTTGTGAGGGGGAGAAATTGCAACACGAAAAATGTTTTTTCTAGGGTTGTTAGAGAGTTAATGCGTATTGAGTTAATAATTAATAGGTTTATGAATATTATTTTAACCTTTGTTAGCTCTTCTGAGAGGGTTTAATCAATTGTAATAAAGGAAATTGATTATAAAATTATGCGAAACAACTTGAAACAATCTAAAGTAGATAGCAATAGAAAGCAATAACTTGTCGCCGTGACCAAACGTCTGTGCTCTTATCGCTGCAATTTCATAAATAACTAATCGATGAAATTGCTTTACACTTCGAACGTGATACAATTTCAAAGAGTGAGACAATAATATACAAATAAAATAATCTATATTAAAAAAATGTTATAAAGTTTTAAAAATATTTGAGTTTTAGAAATTGCATTAATGCAGTACGATGTCAATTGCGTGTACGTGTGTGTTAATTGGTCATTAAAAGTTACAACATAGTTAAGACACTGTTCGGTATTTCCGGAGAATCAACTGCCATATTACATTCTATTACTGTCAAAAGTTTCCCTTATAGAACTAAATTACTGACAATATAATGTGCAACATTTATATACAATGATGGCTTATTTCTAACATAAAATTCTTTTACAAATATAAAAATTAGAAAGAGAAAAATTCCCCGAAATTTTAAATATTATTTAAATTTGATATTTGCGTCCTGATTTTTTGTTTGTAATGAAGATGTTGATGCATGTAGAGGTCGCGTTCCAATCAAATTTTTTCGAATTGGATTATATAGTTGGGGGGAGTGTGCATGCATAAAACATGAAATTAGAATTGTGATTTTTTTTATAGACGTAATTTCTATTATCCTTGAATATCCAGAATGTTGGGCCAAATCCTGTAAGCCCATTCAACATTGTAATTCGGTCTGCATTCGACCCCTTTACAAATTAGAAAAAAAAAACAGGGAACGTTTCGAAAACTAAATAAAAATATAAATCTTTCGAAGTAATTTAGGATATTACAAGAATTTTTATGTTAATGGACCCATTATTACCTCCCCCTTGTCTGTTATTAGTTAATTAAGAGGGTGGAATTGCATCTTCCTTATTGCAGAATACATTTGTAATTAATATGTACGAGGCGACTGGTGCTTCGTAGCAAAAACACCCCCAAACCGGGGCTATTTGAAATTCATTCCATACCGTCTACTTAACAACATAATTGAGAAACTTTAAATACCGTATGTCATTATTGCCCATTTTAATATCAAACGCTGATGCACCAGGCATACAACTTGAATACGAAACGAGAATACAACATAAAATAAATTGCGTTTACACCAAATAAATTAAATTGTAAAAAAATAAATAAAAATATTATGTATGTCTACATGATAAATTAGTGTAAAGGGGATGTTAAATTGGAGATCATTTCACATTGTAACAGGGGGGTGTATTCATATTCGTCAAAACAATGCAAGCTGCGACTAATAGTTTGCGAAATGTTATAATTCCACATATAAACAAGTGGAAATGTTGTATTTATGCTTGTGGAATGTTCTGCATGGCTTAGATTAAATAACGATTAACCAACTGGAAAATTTACGAACTGAAATGATTTAAATTGATTAAGTACTCACACAGAAATATTTTTAATTGTGTAAGTTAAATTGATTCGTCTATAAGTGCATGGGGGATTGCAGGTTTTCAGACCAATTGACCCTATTGCCCTCTGAAATCTCATCACCATTTTAAATAAATTGAGGAGGGTGTTATTCTACTTTCAATTTGCTGGGTACGAATTGAATCAAATTCACATACTTTCTTTAGGATTAGAAATATTGGTGGCTTTTCTAGAAAGCATCGGTGCAAATAGTTTCGTTTCACAATACTGTTACAATAGTTATTTGTAACACGAGTATTATAAAATGCCAAAAAAAGAGTTTTTTATAATTTTTTTTCTATTTCAAAGTAATCATTGTATACATAGAATAGAAAAAATTTCTTTTTACATTGTAAAAGTTGTAAATAAATCCTGAAAATTAAAAAAAAATTGATATTCTTATTTTATTTGTAATAAAATATCTTAATTATAATTTTAAATTGTGTTCTTTGGAGATGCTAATATATCAGAAGAAATATGTTATCTGTTGCACGTGTCGGAAATAAACAAAGTTTTCGTTATGAAATTATTCTCACCCTAGTTTAGTAAGGAAGTCCCGCCAGAGAGACATTTTATTAGTTATTATCGTGATGGTGCCCTTAGGATATCGCTTAAAACTGGGTGATTCAACCGATCTCTCCTAACGGTCTTTCAGCGCGACTCGTTACTACAAGAAATCATCATAAATTTATGTACTGGAAAAAAAATGGAAGATGAAAAAAATGTTGTAGCAATAAAAACTGATATATGTAATCACCGTGTACGTACAATTCACCCCCCTTTCTATCTTATTAGTATGCAGGTTCCGATTTCAGCATCCATCAGGAATATCTGGGATCGAGGAAAAACACCGGCCGAGATTTTTACATTGGCAATCGAACGACTCGTCAGGGGTTATATAAACAACATAAAAACGCATCAATCAAACCGAAAAGGAAGGAAATACGAGACATTTTAGAAATGCATTTAATTTTATCTTTTTTAATTAAAATTTAAAATGAATGTCAATCTAAATTTTGCGATTAATTAAGAGTAATCCTTTGAGATGATGAATTAATTTGCGTACAAAATGATTTAACGGATTTGTAATATTATTTTTTAAGGAATCTGAGTTAACGCACCCCTTGTATATAAACAAAATCGTAAAGATGGGGTTGTAGTGGGCGTAAAAATATATTATTTACGTTCGCTCGCGATGGTATTAAAGAACAATAAAATATTTATTATCTGGAAGTACCGGAACACACTATCAGATAGGGAAAGGTCGTTACGAAGGGCGTTTCAACGTCTTTTTATTATACCTTTATTTGCATCTTCCTTACCCTTTTCCCAAATGGTAATCTTCAACTACATTTCCGTATTTTTTTTTTGTATTTATCAGAAAAATTGATTTCTGCTACTTTGGATGTAGTATGTACCTTACGTGCATTGATGGTGTACGTGATCCAGTTCGAAATAAGTAAGTAGTTTGTTCCTTTGGTTTTCAACTATTTACATTTTCTAGTTGCATCTAGATTATGTGGGGGACGATGAATATTTAATGCTGAAACTCGTATCTACATTCAAATTTTCTTTAGGATCAAGAAACTTCTATTGAATAATTTAAAATTAAGTGGACGCATTGAACTTTTAATAAATAATAAATTTAATGCCAAACTCATTTACATAATTAGCTCAGATCCACTCATTTAATTTATATTTCTTTCTTTCCTTTTAATTTAATGATGGATGATGAGAAATGCTACTAGAAAAAAACCTTTGCAAGTTTGCATTAAAGGTGGATGCGCCGGGTTACAATTTTTTTTATTTTTCCTCCTAAATATTTTTCATTTACATATTACATCAGATAAATAAATCCAGATGAAAAAATGTCATTCCAGGTTATTAAATTAAAATTTAAAATAAATCCTAAAAAAAAATTATAAACGAAAAGATTTTTATCAAAACGCCCATCTGTTATTTCATTCTTTTTTTCCACCAATGGGGAAAAATTAAAAAATTTCCTAGGAGCAGAACTAAATGATTAAATAATGCATACATATTTTTCCCTTTTGCACCACCAAAAGGTTAATGACGCTTTTTATACACCCGGAGTTTGAATTGAGGGCAGTAGAAATAATTAATGGTTGGGATTTTAAATGCAAGCGAAACGTTTTAAAAACATTAATTACGTGAATAGAACTCACATTATTAAAAAAACCACCTATTGTTCTAATTTTATTAAAAAAAATAAATAAATAAAAGAAATTATCCCTCCACATTTTATTTTTTATTCCCTCACTTACACCAACAAATATTATTTAAGAATAAATCGTTTTAGGTTTATAAAGTTAATAGCTCGCGATAAAATTAAAGTTTAAAGCATAAATTACCCCCTGGGAAAAATCAGGCCACCTCCAAAACGTTCTGATAATAACTTTCTGGGAATTATTGAATAAGATAAAATGTGTGGGGTTCATGTAAATTTTCTCTTCCGTGTCACTTACATCATAAATAAACCTTGCAGTACGTTAATATTGCGATTGGTTCTTTTGTATTTTACATCCTTATGCAAATATCAAAGGGGTTGGGATTGTTATTTTCTCGCTACTTGGAAGTTTATGCAATTCCGCTCTCACGTTTAACTAATTTGTAATTATAATTTCACAAAACTGGATCTTGCAATCTGTGTATTTTAAAGTTTTAACATAAACTGCAAAAATTTATAAATCCCTTTGTTTATTTTTAAAGAAAAAGCAAAAAAAAAACAATTTTACATCTCGATATTATGGATTATTTAAGGAGAATATTATAATATTAACTTTTTGGCTTGTTTAGTTAATTTTAAATTAATTAAGGTGGGGTATTATGTGAGTGCTTTCCAATCCCCTTTTAAAAGGGGTAACGGTATAAAGGAAATTTGCACCAGTTAGCAATTAACTATTCGGGTGTGTTTAGTAATATTAACGTTTGATTAACCACATCTTTGACGATTACTTCTTTAATATTTGCAATTTTCGGAACATTAGAACTAAAAATAAAATTCTAACATTAACATCTTTAGTTATATTCTCATTTTTTAAATGAAACTCTTTTGATCTCGATGAGAATAATTTTCAAAGCCACATCATTATATTTTCGTGATATGATATGAGAGAAAAAGTTAACAGTTCTTGTAATCTTATTAGCACCTTTTTATTTATTAATTTTCTTAATTAATAAAATTCTTTTGTGTTTTTAAATAATTTATGGAAACTTTACGCTTAAAAAAATTTCAAACATCTCAATCCGGTTAAAGTTTATTAAGACATTTTAAAAACAGTGCCCCTTTTCAGGATTCTTCTCTCCTCCTCCTCCTTTTTTTTATTTCTAAGTAATGTTGCGGAAGTTTCCAAGGGTAATCTTTGCGGTGCATTAATTTTCATAAGAATATTTCTTTTAAATCGCTTAAGGGAGACTAATAAAATCAATTAAAAAACTTAACAAACACATTAATAATTTTTTTTTTAAGAAAAGAAAAGAAAATTGCAAAGTGAACAAAAAATGATATTGATAGTAGTTTTTTTTAGGGAATGTTGAATATAAGTTTCTAGACAATATCATGAATAACCGAAACCAACACGAACTACTTGAATTGTCCTTAAGGGTGAATGCCTAAAGGAATCATCAATCTTGTAGTTTTTTTTTCTTTTTTTTCGAAGTGACCTGTCTGCAAAATTCACCTTAACATTTTTATTTAAAAAAAAATTATCTATTATCAGAATTGTATAATTTATTTTTGTAATTATAAATTTAATTTACTTTGTTTTATTTTTTGAATGAATAAATAAAAAATGCAACATAAACTTTAAAATTCAATTTTGAGGTAAGCATCGTGATTTCTCGTAGATCATCATTTATCACGTCACATAAACACGGAAAAAACTTAAAATAACACAATAAAGTTCAAGGGTTTACTACCCCCACAAACTAATAAATCAACATGTAATTAAATAAAAAAAGAAAAAAACGAAACGACAACAAGTGTGAAAACCAATAAATTTTTTTTAGAAATAATTAAATTATTTTTGTTATTACGTTCAAATAATTTATAATATTCAATAATTCGAGTTTTAACCTTAACCCAGGGAGTCAAACTATCATGTTATGCAAAATTATATCAGAGATAAGGAACAAACAGTTCAAAGCGTATTAACACCATAATAAACCATTTAACACCCCCTTTCCATTCTACAATAACTTCAACTTATCTTGCTCGGGTTACATTTTCCATGCAGTTCTAAACGATTTATTCTACACATTATAAATTAACTGAAATATGGGGCAACCACTAACACAAACACAACAAACACAGGAACTTTTAACTAAAACTAAACTAATTAAAATTTGTTACAATCTTTGCAAGAAAATTAACAAACTGTTAGTTAGAAAAAAGAAAGGTTGGAAAATAATTTAACGATTCAAAACATTGCAACAAAAGTTATATTAAAATTTTTAATACTGCATGCAAAAATTATTGTGTGCAGGGTTACAAAATAAAAATGAAAATAAAAAGCGCGGATGAGGGAAGCTATATTAAATAGAGATTTTATGGGCTCACCCTAATTATCCTGGAGCTCTGGTAAATATATAAAATGTTAATATGTTTCGGTGTCTGTGAAAATAGAGATTCTCTGTTTATAACATAAGATGAAATGCAAACAAATTCTTATTTAGATTCAACCCACTTCTGCATTCTTAACCCTTATTAAAATAAAACCTAAAAAGACATACGAGGGGATAATACCAACCAATCCCAGTTGAAATACAAGCTTGCAGAAGCAATTTAGTTGTGAAATGTTTGTGCGGGGTGCATCTTTATTGTCTAACCCACCCATCAGATAAAATAAAGATCATTTTTGCAATTTAAAGCGGTTTCAATATAGGGTATTAATGCGGTCTTCGAAGTAGAAACGATATTCTGCGGTTAACAATGGTCCATTGGTGAATGTTTACATTCACTGTGGTCGCGACCCTTACATGTAAACTAATAATCCTTCAGTGTACCGAGTCCGATCCACATTATTATTCCCTCAAAATCTTATACGATTTTCTTGTATAGGAGAAGCTATTCATCTCACGACTGATGGACATTGCGCATTTAACCGTGACATATAATCAACGTGTCCAAGGGAGACCCAAAACCCCATTAAATTCGCCATTGAATAATTACGACAAATTAGTCTAGCATTAGTTATAAATGCTATTAGCATTACCAACTATAATTATTACATTTGCAAATCTACAATATCACATGTATAATAAATTTTGTAAATATTTCATCCAATTTCTTTTATTTTATAACTAAGGGTGTGAAATTTCATGTAATAATACAAACACAAAATGTAAGTGCTGCTTAATTACCGGATCGTTTTAATAACTTCCATACAGCAATTTGTGATTGGAATTTCGGGGGAGGGGGGAATAGAAGCCAAAAAGCTTGCACCCCTATTGGGAAATCAGTACAAATGTACAGAAACCCCAATGTGTATTGAACGCATATATCCAATCGGAACGTATTTAAGGTTTGCGTTTATAGGACAATAGGATTCATCCCTTTTTAAATATTATACAAAAAAAAATTGGGAAGTAATATTAATTAATGTAATTCGTGAATTCATTTTCACCTTTCCACCTGTGTACATTTTAATTAATTAATGAAAATTGATCAAAAGATTTTCTGTGTTTCCCCTTTCTCTGTTTAATTTGTACGTTTTCGGATGGAATGAGGTAGTTTAAGTCAGTTAATTTATCAGTTGAAGTGGAGGTGGAAAAGGGCGCGTGCCTCTTATAAGAGACACAGGGTATTCGCCTACATTAAATACTGGTTTACCTAAATTATGAGATAACATTCCAGTAAATCAATTGCACTGACAAGGTTACCTTACCTTACCTTTCCTTACGTTACCTTTCCTTGCTTGTATTATACATATAATTACCTCCAATTTTAAAATTGGGGTTGTTTTGTGGTTTTAATCTTCATTTCATTATCACCGTTAAAAGGGTTGACATGACACACTTTCATTTTACATGTTAAATGAACGCAATTGTTGCAAATGTTTAATTCTTGAAAAGATTAATTGTTACGATTTATCATTTATAATAAAAAATGATTTTTTTTTCACGTTTGAAAATTAATTCTTGTGAATTGTCAATTTCCACGTTATTTATTTCCGGTTAATAAACCATTTTTTAATCTCTTGCGTAATTGAAAATGTCAATTACTTGATTATTTAATGTTTTAATTTGTGAAACTGTCGAATGAGATTATAATTTTAAAAAAATATTTTTTGTTTTTATACAATTGTAAATATCTCTTTTTCTTATCTTAACATGAAATAGCCAATTAGTTATACAAATCACCCCTTTTGTATTTAAAATAACAACCATATTAGAGGAAACATAAAGTGCATTCATTGCAGGCCATTTGTTATCCTCTCAAATAGCATCCAAACTCGTAAATTACTAAGATACGAATTACTACAACCACCCAAGACAAAAGTCAAACTTGCCAGATTAATTAAGATGACTGAAACTATTCTGTTTGTGCATCCCCTAAACGTTTATAATTTACAACATAAACTGATTTCGACAACGAATTTCTAAACGGCAATTATTTTCTTTTTAAAAAATTAATAATTATAATCTTGCAACAAATATTATTTTATAATTTAAAGAAGATTTTTTTAAATTTGATTTAAATTCTTATTTTCTTTCTATTGCAATAGTTTACATGATAGTGAATGATCCTTATGTTGGTAAAAAGTAATGTTAAAAATGGTAAGGGTGTAATTGTGATAAAAGTGGGGATGATTTATTAGATAAGAGGTGGAATCATTTATTACTGCCAGTTGAAGTTATTTTTGTGGAATCCGTGCTCGTGGAGAGACATCTAAAGGGCGTACAATTTTTTTGTTCTTCTTTTAATTCATCTTTGTAAAGCTGCATACATTTTCAAAAAAAGAAATATAAAAAGCGAAAAGTGACTCAAGCCGCGTAAAGATCCTTTCCCAAACTGTTAGGATCTTTTATAGTTACAAGATGTGATAAGTTGTAGCGCTTCCAATTTCATGGTTTAGCAAGTCTGATCTTTTTTTCTTTTTTAAATAAACCTCCTTATCAATCTATTTGATTAGATTAAAGCGTATGTTAGTTTTAATCAGATTAGTTCTTTTTTTTTTACAAGGCAGTACTCGAGGAATGGAATTTCCTTTTGTCCCCTATCGACAGGTTCCACTCTAAAAGATCCGTTGTAAATTAATCTTCAGATTGGAAGTATTGCGCGGCATTCAAAAGAAGTTTCTCCATTGTTGACGGGCTTGGGAACTTTGTTTCATTTTGGTTTACTAATAAAATTTCACTTGGGGAAACTTTCGGTTTAAGGAGAGATTTATGCCGGGTGTAATTTACACACAAGAATTTGTGTAACGGCTATTTTTAAGGTTCTTTTCACTAAAAAGAATTCATTTTTATCCCTTACCTCACACAATTAAATGTATAATATAATTTAGAAAATAATTTACGGAAAAAAGAGTAAGAATTTTTTAGGAGGGTGAGTAATTATGTTTAACAAAAATTGAAAATTGCAATTTATTCTTTTTTCCTTGATGTAGGTGGAATTAGGATAGTTTTAAGGTTTTAACATTTTCTTCCCTTACTTTACTTGTCGACTTGGTTGAGATGGAACGGCAAAGTTAACAAACTCATCGCATCCTTTCCCCTCGGAATGAGCCAACAACAGCCACATTCATTATCTCACTTACAACGTTTGTTTCAACTATAGATAATTAAACCCCTTCATGCTTTTCCCCCATTTCTTTTTATTTTAAGAGAAGACTATTTTATTCTATATCTTTCCTTCTAATAAATTAGGAGGTATCGTATAACCATTCGGAAAATAAAGTCCACCCTATATGGGATTTATGGGATGTAGAACCGATGGCTAATTGATATTCGCCAGATAAACTGCGGGAATTAAGGGGTTGAGGCAGCGCACACTGCACTATAATTTAAGCTTAGAGAAGTTAAGCTAGAATGGCTAGCCTAGGCTCCTTCTTTATTGTAGTTTGACCTCCGACCACAACTGCTGAGCTCGCGTTTGGACCGTATGGTTTAAATCTCTTGCAAAACATAGGATTACTACTACTTCTCATCCCATCACCCACACATATCCTCCAACTAAATTACTTCAACACCTACAAAACCAATTTTAATTGCAATTAAAGAAAAAAAAACATACAAATTGCATTTAAAAGAAAAATTATATGAAAATAAGAATTGTTGTTTGCACAGATGCTTTTTAATTAAATTGAGAACTGCAGGATTTTTATTTATTTTTTTTTTTATTTGTAAAATATTGAAAAAATAGTTTAAAGAGAATTATTCGAATAGTTTCGAATTTAATTAATGAAGGGGATGAAATTGTTGTGTGATCTTTAATTGTAGGGATAGTTTAAACATGACATTATTAGTTCCTTGCAGGATTTGTGTAAGTTGCATGCCTTAAAAGCATTAGAGGGTGTTTTTGAGAGGTGGTTAGTAGCTAAGCAGTCAGGTCCTTAGCCCATATTGATGTTGATTAGTGCACGGTATCACGGGCGCGCTACAAACAACCCTTTGTCGCTAGGATTAGAGGGTGTAAAGGAAGCTTATTGCTTATTCTGGTCGGGCCTTCTTCATCCCCTAATGAACTAGGTACGTTCACGCCCCCGTCGACCAACTAAAATATGCTAATCTAAGCTCATCCGACCACTACACTTTAATTGCACCTTTTTAGATTTAAATTACCACCCACTAACCCTTGCTGGCCAACCCAAGTAATATCAATATTTAACACTTCACGTAGAAGACATCTGATGACTTCTTAATTAAGACCGCGCCCATGTAATTTAGATATAAAAAAATATTTTCCTATTAACTCGTTTAGTAATTTATTAATTTTTGATAAGAGCTTTTCAGAAGGATTTTAAAAAAAAATCGACTGACGGATTAAATCGGAGATTAAATTGAGCGCTTTATTAGAGCTTCCCTTTCATGCATGCATTAACATCAAATAACATAAATAATACGGGGATTATTATTAAACTGCAACCTTTGTAGTCCTAATTGAAGCTCAATATTACCCCAAAATAATTTATAAAATAAAAGGATGATCTAGAAATAAAAAGAAAACCCTAATCCTTATGTGTTATGTAAATTATAAAATACATTAATATAAAATATGTTTGTTAATTGCTTTTAATATCATTTCCATAATTCATGAAGAAATTAATTCTTTTATTTAACATAAATAGAATAAATTTGATTGCATGTAATTTAATATACACAAAAGGCAATACAGTAATTATCTATGATTACTTTTTTTCATGTGTCTAATCACACTGACCTCTAAAAGTTATAATTCATTTTGACCAGAACTTATATCGACCATTATTTTTGCATGCCATCCCCAAAAAAAAAAAGAACACATCAGAATAATTGCATAATAAGCGAAACACAAAGCAAATTGTATATTCTGCGTGTTTACGTTTTAATTAAAGCTGTCTATCAAGAAATGCACATCATGGAGTGATTGAAAGCGCTGATTAATCGGTTCACATTATTATGCACATTATGCTCATCAAATATAGAAGCAATAGAAATTGGTTACACAAAAAAATAAACATTTCACATATAAAAATAAAAATTAAATTAAAAAATAATAGAATCAAAGTGCATTAACTTGATATAATTAGTTTTTTTTTTAACAAATTGCAATTAAACTTTAGAAAGCTATTTATTTCTATTCAAAGTCCTTTAAATAGGAACTGCAACTGGAAATTCTGTAAGTTCAAATGCAACATGTGTGTATTTAGATTTCAGTAATTTATTCGAAAATGATCCCTTTGAAAACTTTGTTAAGCTATTAAAACCTTCCTGGTGCAATTCATATACTTAAATTATATTAAACATTCATCAGAATTTGAAGAGAATTTAAGGGGTGCATTCACCTCCTAATTATTTTTAAGTATAAATGATCTTTTGAAATAATTCACAAGCATATTATGAATATTCTAGTATTATTTAATGTTTAAGTTTGAGAGACTTTTAGGAAAATATCTACCCCTTTGGTCCGGTCTGGTGGAGAAGTAGAATTCTCATGGGAATCCAAAATTACGGCTTGTGAAGGCTTCCTCCGCGATTTATTACATAATTAAATTAGGCCGCACTTCATTAATATCTATTATTATGCTGTAACACTGTTTGCGCCAATAATATAAATTATGACTTGGGCACGCAGACACTCTCGAATAACAACATTTCCATAACTGATTATGTGTCTCCAACAAATGTATCTAAACCTAAAAATAATATTTTTACTTAAAATTTAAAAAAAGATAAAATTCTAATAGTAAATAAGTAAGTAAAGAAGTTTTATTTCCAAAAATGTTTTTATTTACTACCCAATTTTATAAAAACGAATCGATTTTTTTATCCCAAATGTTCCTCTTGTCTTTAGTATTTTTGTGTATCAGTAATAAACAAAATATTAGGGTCGGTAGGTTCCTCCCTTTTATTTGAATCATCTAAATAATTTAGATTCTTTAAGGATTGTTTGATATTCGAATCACGGAATGGTCCTGGAATAAGTAAAAAAAAGGGAGGTTGTTGCCCTGTAAGGTTCTTTTATGTCATATGGAATATTTTGTCGGTGGTATTAAGGTGTCGCGCAAAGATTTGATGAACAGATGTTGCACTATTTAATTAAAGTTTGTGTCTTTTTTTCTTGGGCGGGAAGCAGAGACGTGAAAGAAGGTTTTAATCGCTGAGTTGGCAGGGTTGGGGGTGCACAACCCCCTAGTGAATTAACTGAAACTGGAGAGAGAAGACCATTTTTTTTGGAGGGCTATTTAGGTCAAATAAGCAACAGGAAGACGGACTTCTAAAGGGGTGGGCAGCTGAAATTTGAATCGAGTTAAAGGATCCCTTAAACCCCCCCTAACTCGTGTAGACCGAATTACTTGCGGATGAGAAACGTTGTAAAGTGATGCGTACCGGACATGCATCTATTCCCTTTTTTCTTTTTTGTTCTAGGATATAAATTGTCCTTCTGGATAACACACAATTTAAACATAAAATATATTTTTGTTATTTATTATTATTATTATTATTAAATCTTAATTTAGATGTTTACTTCAGGTATCTTAATTAAGAAGGATTGTAAATTGTTAACATATTCTTGTAGGTTGGTTTCCTAGCATCAAAATTCATTTCATACCACTAGTAGGAGGGTGTGTAGACTCCTGAAAAGTCGACACGTCTCGGTTTACTGTTCCACCCCACTGAAAAGTTGTGTCTTAATTAAATCCCAACCTCACGTTGACATACCACGCGTACCTAAACATTTTGATTCATGAAGTTTCCTCTACGAACAATTTAACAAAAAAAAATTGTAGCATAGAAAAAATCCCTACAATAAATTCTACAATAAAAAAAGTTCCTAACATTTTAAAATGAAAATAAATGTGTCTGATTGGGGGCTCATATGTACTGGATTCGCACCCTATTTTTTATATATAATCTAGCATAAATATATAATTTTATGTGCACAACATTTTATGTAATGGTTGTGCTTGTATTTTATATATATATATAGGTATAATAACATATATGCGCGCGCGTGAAAGAGATTTTGGTATGCAGTAAGCGGAAAATTCCAACGATGGAATATGCATAATGGAAATTCGTGTTAGTCCACCCCTCTCCTCATACAAAAACCACCTCTTATAATTAGATCGAGTGTATTAAAACATCGAACCTCGTGATATCCTCCCCCTGACCTCCCTTCACAAAAGTTTTATTATAATTTTCCGCACGCAATTCAAATTATCCTGATTTATCTTTATTATATTTTAATAGGGGTGACCCTTAATCATTTATTAATAGCACATACACAAATAAGTTTAACTAATTTTATTTCTAAATATTTTATTGAGTGTGAAAGATGCATGTATGAAAAATTATCCAAATAAAATGGAGGAATATGCAAATTGGAGCAGTTTTCATGTATTATAAACAGTCTACAAAATATTCATTTAAATGCAGATTACTTTATTACTAAAAGGAGTAAATTATTTCATTTATTCAACGTCTTTCATTTTCCAACAGCTCAATAAATAACGAACAATGTTTGTAGAATGGTTTAAACTAGTTAAAGCGCATCTATTGTTTGCAAATGCTCGTTCACCCCGTTTCCAAATTAGATTTAAAGTTTTTGACACTTCTTTAGTGGGTTACGGATACGGTAAGAGTGTTAAAAAGAGTTAAACCCTCCCCACACCCAAAAACACTTCTGATATAGTGCAGTTTTATGTTTTTGTAGATTCGCGGTTCGCTACCATACACACATACAATCGTACAATGGAAAACAAAGGGAAAATAATTAATTAAGCATTCGTACCACTTTTAAGTTATAAAATCATGTTTTTAACATTTATTTCAGTGAAATTTTAAAAAAATCATTGTTTTTAATTATTAAATCTATTTGTTTAGTTAATTTTAATTGATTATGTAGTTAAGTATGTGTTGAATGTTAATAAATCACTGCCAGAATAATTAAATAAGTTTGTTAATTGTCGTGTAACATATTTTGTTTGTGCATGTTTTTGGGCAGTTTAAATAAATTAGCCGGAAACTGTTCCGTGACAGGGTCACTGTACCATGTCATATGAATATGTTATGTTTCGCGAAGTATGTGTAGACTTTTAGGGAATTCCGTACATCCAAAGGGACTTAATCATTCCAGTTTAGGGTTGTTCTCTTCATGTCCCCAAAGCGATAACGTGTTAGAAAAGTGGGACAACATCATGCAACCTTTTAACAAGAACTAAAACTGTTTTATTTAAAAAAATATGAAAATTTTCTAATACAGAGCAGAATAAGAAAATGAAATAAGAAAATTCTGAAATATTTAATCAAAGAAATTTCGAGATGCATTCGGCGTTGCATTGAATGAAATATTCAGAATTTATTTTGGGTGGTGTATGCAAAAGTTACGTATGAAATGGGATTCTGGGGTGTAATAGGGTGGAGAGTAGGTTGAGGTGGTTTATTGTACTGAAAACATCAACATTTCCTATGGGATTTTAAAATACTATTCTAGAAGAAACTAAATACTTTTTTATTCTAATTTTCTACAAAAAACTTCAAATTTTAATTTTTTTTTTTTTAATTATTTAGGATTTAAAAAAATATAAAGAAATTAAAGGGAATAAAACCAACGATACTTTTTTAAGTTTATTAAATAAATGTTGAATATTAAAGAAATTGAGAATGTAGTTAATCACGCAATTATCCAATTCATCACATTAAAAACAATTTAATTTTAATTTTAAAATATTGCAAAAATATTCGGGGACTAACATTTCATGTGCATACTTAACATAAAAGTAAATAACAATTCCGTGCAATTTTACCTCCCTTATAAATTAACCCTCTTCACGCAATCTAAATATGCAAGTTTCTACCTACAGTGTTTCTAAAACTTTCTCAATGTGCATCGCAATTTCATATACTTTGAACTAAACTTAAAATTGGAATTATGTTGTACACATTTCTCATTAAATTTTCAAAATAATTTTTTTTTGCTTTTCAAGAGATTTTTGTTACTTTTAATTCAATCATGAAGAAAATTTGCTTGGAAAAAATAGTAAAATTGTATTAAAGAAACTTTCTTACCTCATTAAAGATTAATTTAGAAGGAACCAGTTCACAATATTAAAAAAAACAAATTGTAATGTTATTTTTTATAAAAATAATTGCAGTATCTCCCTGAAATAAATTTAGTAAAAAAAGGTTTAATTAAAAATTTACAAAAAATATTTTTAAAAATTTCGCCTTCATTTCGATTTTAATAATAATAATCATAATTACAATTCAGTATACAACAGAACACATGGATATG
>JAODAH020051044.1:0-18422 GCA_027574865.2 Coproporus ventriculus | reverse complement strand
TGGAAATATTAAAATGTAGTGTGCTTAATCAATTTGGTGAATGATGCCTTGTGTAATTACAATTTAAAATTGTTTCAAATGTGAAATTTGGAATATACAATTTTCTTGTTTGATAGAAGTCATAAAATCGGAATATTTATAAGTTACTAATTTTTATATTTGTTATAGGGCAAGGAAATGATAAAATACCAGCAAAACAAAAATTACAATAATATGGAGTAAGCAACTTTTTTTTAATATAAAATATGTTTTTTGGTTCGTCCTATTTGGTCAAAATATCATTTATATTATATTATATATTAAAAAACAATTTATTAACTAAACAATATCTTGATTGTAAATAAGAAACAAGAGAATGTTCATGTTCAAGGCGTGTAGATTTTCTTTGAAGTTACATTATTCAATCAAAATTTAAGATATTTCTATTTTCATTTCCTTTTATTTTTATGTAGAAATATTTGTTCTAATAGCAGCAACGGTAGAGCAGATCGAAGATTGGATGAAGATGATGATGAAGTTTTATATAACACACCTAAAGTTTGGTAAAAATTTTATTTTGTTGCTATTTATTAAATTAACAAATCTCATTTTTCAGCTATGATTCAGAAAAGAGATTTTGGAAGCAATACATTGCGGATCGTCAAGATAACGAAACAATTAGAATAATTGGTGATGTTATAAATTTAACAGAAAGTGATGACGATGATAATTGCATTGATATTGATACTACAATTAATCTTGTAGAAGAAGAAATAGAAATTGCTTCAAGATCTCCATCTCTTGCCTCGGAGCAAATATCTTATTTTCCTCTTAGCAAAGAAAATTCTCAAAATTTAAATTCAGATAGCAATTTACAAATACCCAAGGAACCTTCAAACACCAATGAAGATTCAAATAACTCTGATGGAACTGATGACGTTATATTAATTACACAAACTGATTCTACACCTTCATTTTCACCAGAAATGACATCGGAAAATAATATATCCTTATTATATTTATTGTCAGGACATAAGGAAGACCAAAACGTAAAGAAACTAGTGCCGGGCTATTCATCACATACTGATACAAATCCAAATCAGAAGTGTAGCTCCTCGGATTGCTTTACACATACTTTAACAGATTCCTCTATAGAATTGAAAGAAGAGGACGATGTTTCATCTCAACCTTTAAATGAACTTACGTATGAAGAATGTATGCAATTGGTACAGGAAAAAGAAGATACAAAGAAAAGTGAAGAAATTAACCCCAGGAAACGTAATTCGGCTGATGAATATAAAGAACAATACAGTAAAAAAGCTTCATATGAATTCTGTGGCGAAACATTTGAAAAAACAATAAATAGCAATGAACATGAATCCAATCGTGAAAAGATAAAAGATAGTCGCTCTACAAGAAAATCTAGTACACGTACAACATTAGAAAATAAAAAGGGATTAAATGCAATAAAACAGGGTTTAGAAATAATACAAGGACAAGTTCAAAGTTTGAAAAAAGACGAAAACTATAAAGAAAGGCAGCATTCAGTGGAAGGAAAACAATTTTCAAACAATTTTAAAAAAAGTATGAAGAAAACATCAATAAATGTAAAAGAAAAGGAGGTTCAGGATAAAAGAGAAACTCAAGAAAGTAATATTGAGGAAAATTCCGTTAAATTAAAATCTCCAATTGACAAATGCTCTGATCCCGAAATTGTTAATAAGAGAAAACAAGAAACTATAACCTCAAATTCCATTTTGAAAAATGAAAAGAAAATGGGGTTTTCAATTGAAAACAATATATATAAAAATCCTTATGTTTTATTAGAAAGAGTAAACATTAATGATCAATTACAAAAGCTTGAAACGAGTAAAGATAAGAAAAAGAGGGGAAGAAACCCGAATTGCAAACAATTTCCAAAAACACATTCTGATGAAATAAATGAGCCAACAATTGAACATTCACCTAATAAAAATGACGAATTAAAAGTATCAGAAAACCATTTTGATGATTTGGAAGCAATGGAAATAGATGTGGGTAACGATTCAGATCTTTTAACATCAGAAGTAGTCAATTTTGATTATACTGTTAATGATTATGATGGTAAAACAGAAATTCATGAAAGAAAACTAAATAACTTACTTGACGAAATTGAAGTACTAATTCCTACATTTTCAAAGTCTTCAATTTTAAAGCCTGATAAGTGTGTTGATATACCTTCAAATATTGGAAACACCAGTTCAGAAACTATAATTTCTTGTGATAGAACTTCACCAAAGAAAATAAAACCAGTTTCAACAGAATCCTTTAAAAAACCAAATACTAATTCCACAAATTCTTCTACTCCTATAATCTTACAATCTGTAACTCTTCCACCAGTTCTCACAGAATTAAACAAAACTAATGCAGAAATTCAAACATCAAATGGGGAATCTTCAACTTTCGAACCAATAATAACCAATTTACATTCATTAAAAACGAATACAAAATCTCAATTAACCTCAAATAGTTCAACTTCAATATTTGGACAACCAAAACCAAGTTGTTTCTATAGGCCAGTAGTAAATTCAACAACTCTGCCATATAATGAAAATATTGAAAAGTCTTCAGAAATACCTTTGCAACACAAAATATCAGCACCAAAGACACAATCAATACCAATTATAGGCATGGAAGAGTTCGAGATAGAAGCTTATCCTTATCTTCAGATGTTTTTTATAACATATATTGCATATGATCAACTTTTTGAGAACAGTATGAACCACCAGAATGCATCCCCTATGCTCAATAAAATGATCAAATATTTATGTTATAGTTCCTGTAACAAGTGCATGTCCTTATTTATAAAGGTTATCGAAACAGTGGATGTTTATGATTTTAACATAGATAGACTTGCTGAATTATTAAAAGAATCAATTCGTTTGGATTGTAATATGCTTTTTCTTACATTGATGACATCCATGAGCCGTCTAAAGCTTAGCAGAACACATTTCATGATACAATTTTTATTACAATTAAAGAAGCGGTGTCTGAAATTTCAAGATACCTATCCCTTCGAATTTCAAGGAGTTTTTGGATTTTTGGATAAAAACCAATTTACTTCGTCTCGATTACCTGCGCCTAATGAACAAATAGCTGCTTATACAGATAGTCTAGAAAATATAAGATTACAAGCCCAAACATGTAAAAGAAATTTGTTAGGTTTACCAAATGTGTATGCGAACAGTAATGAAGCTACTACATCATATTATCATCGAAAATCAACATGTGAAAATTGTCCTAACAGCAGAAATGACACTACTTCTGAAAACTTGGAAACAATAGATCAAATGCATCCCCTTGTTCGTCCAAATCAGCCTGTAAATCCATGTCTAGATGAAATTTCTACCTTATACAAAAATAAGTCATCACAAACTATTTTTCAAAATAAATTGACAAACCTTCGTTCAGTTCCTTCTGTTGATTCTCATTATTATTCTTCTGCTCCCTCTCAAGAATTAGCAAGTCCCCTTCCTACACTTAATTGTCCGTTACAAAATGGTGAAAAACAACTTTCAGTAAATAAAATCAATTCAAGTCAACAATCATCTGCTTTTCAAAATTCACCCATTTCTATTCCTTTGCAAAGTGTTGACAAAGCAGCTACAGCCATGAAAAATGTTCAACCTATAACATTTACAAAAGATCAGATGACGAACTGTACATTACAAGAAGATCCTGATTGTGTTATTGTTTCTTTGGGGAATTCAAATCCAATGACAAATGAAGATCGTGATTGCATTTTTATGTCTGGTGATAATGCTGTGATATCCTTCCCACTCAAAGCCAAATCAACTGAAAATGAAGAATGCGAAACTGTAAGTTGAAACTATTAATATTTGCTTATTAAATTGTTCATTATTTTATATTTGTATAGTGATGTGAATTTTATTTATCTAAAAACATTATTCCAAGTTTTCAAAAGAAAAGACTTGTACAGGCATTGTACTTTTAATATACAAGTACAATTGTGTATGGACCACTTTATAAATGCAAAATAACTATCGGTATCAACGATCCTTCTTAGAATTTCCATTTTGATTTGTTCCGATTTTTTCTTAATTGGGGGTTCAAAGATAATTAATTTAACTGAATCTTCAGATCCTAAATAAGAAAAGATTGGAGTTTATATTTCAAGATGAAAAACAAGATTTATTTATAGTTTTTGAACTATTTTGATTTTTTTTTATTTCAAAAAAGGAAGTTATAAATAAGTCTTACATATTGCTTTTTAAAGTTTCATGAAATTATTATATTTCATAAATCAAAAACTATACATTATGATTTTCCATTGTTTTAGACAAATGAAAACGTCTGTGATAAATCTTTAGATTGTTCTGGGGCAGAAGTAAGTAAACTTAGTTTTTTTTGTCTAACAACAAAAATTAATTTATTTCTAGGATAGTACAACGATAGATTTATCTTCCTGCATATGTCGACGAAATAAACCTACTTTTTTATGTTCATGCAGCAATACTGCGTATTGTTCAGAGTATTGTCAGGTAATACATTAATTTAACACATTTTGCATTCATAAAATGCACTATTTCAAAAAGAAAAGTAAGCCAGATTTAAGTGTTTTTTTAACTGGTTTATTTTTTCATTAAATTATGAGCATTATGATATATCGGTATACTAAACACATGTTTTCCGATGTTTTTTGAGTTTCTGAACATGAATCTAGAGTCAGAATGGCACATTTGTGGACAAATTTTCGTCCACATTCCTGCAAAGTTAGGAGACTTCAGGATATTAAACAAATCAAGAAACATCCAAAAGCGAATTGTTAAAAATCAAATGTCTAATTCAAAATTTAAAATGTTAATAACCAAAAATGTAAAGAATCCAAATGTCAAAGTCAAAATGCTCATGTTAATTATTGAAAGCAAAAATGTCAAGCGACTAATATAAAATGTTAAATGTTAAAATGTCAATATACAAAATGTTAAATGTAAAATATCGAAATGTTAAAATGTGAAATATCAAATGTCAAATGTCGTTACATGTCTCTAATTTATCTTTATCGTACACTGATAATGTCCAAACTAAATAAATGTATAATATTTATTATAGCATTACTTTTGAAAACCCCAATTTTACTACATCTATGTAATACATGTTTTTTGTTTGTAGTTGATAGACTGGAAAGATCATCAGATACTTCATATATTTTATTCTGACAATTAAGATTTGAATTGTTTATTTTGTATTCTAAAAGAAATTTTTAAATATATTGTTATGTTTTCATAATTGAGTTCTTAATTTTAACACTTCTTCATAGTAATGTGACTAAATAGAATGGGCCAATTTGTATACTCACTTGGATGCGTTAGAGATAAGTAGATTAAATAGTACACGGATTCCCAACTGACTTTAATTGTTCTCCTTTACTGAACTTATTTAACAACAAGTAAAATTTGTACTTAATTCATTCTCATTGAGCAATATTGTTGTACTACGATACGCATATATGATTTAAAAATATCCAGAGATAATAGTTTTTAGGTGAACATCATACCTGACAAAAAATCTAGTTTAGCTATATAAATTCCAGCCAGCTTTATATTAGGTAAACTAATTATGATTTAAATATAAAAAGTATTGATTAGCTATATTTAAGGTGAACTCTCCAAATTACCACAATAAAGTTATGAGACACAATGCTACAGAAAGCATTGGATGAGAAAGGAACAAAATCAGCAATGAGAAAATATGCAAGATATTCTTGAAAAAAATAATTGAAGAAGCAACTTCGCTATCAAAGAAAAATGGGAGCAAGTAGAAGAGGGGTTGAAATAGTCAGCAAACCATTGTGGGAGTCATTCAACTAAATACAATTCCTTATTCCTTATTTTGCAAGACAGTCAATATGAACTTAAATAAGAAAAGGATGTGACAATGGTTAACGTTAGTCTCCGAAAGTAGCAATTTGCAGAATATTCAAATTTTTCAATTTTCATTTGCACGTATATAATAAATATATGCAATTATAAACACAGTATTTACATAGTTTTATTATCATAGAGATTGGATTTGATATGACCAAGGTTTTGTCTATTTTGATAAATAGTGTCAGCACCTTGACTATATCGAGTCAAATTTTGATGAAGAAAAAAATTATATTAATAATAATAATAATAATAAGTAATAATATAACAGTAAATACTTCATTTACAAAAATTAATTATTACAAAGTAGCAATAAGATTATTTAAAATGACAATAATTTTTTTAGAGTATGGAATATGATATCATTGATGGAGACTATGAGGTGGATCCTCTTTGTAAATTATCTCCTCTGGCAAGGAATCCATACGAAGTTTGTAACAACAGCAGAAGAAGTGGAGAGGGGAAGTGCCTTCGAACATAAATTCAGATACAACAAGAAGTATTAAGAAAATCATTCTTCAAGTGAAGAGAGAGATGGCATCACAACAGATATCGCTGCACTTACAAACTTCTTACAATACAACTTGGCAAAAATTAAAAATAAATCCGGAGTGAGTTCCAGTCGATTTTCCAAACACTTTGTATTATTAATAAAATGATAAAATACTTTTTTAGTTATACTATAAATTAGTTGATCTTTAGTTAGATATTATTTAAAGAATGTTTGTTTTCGTAGACACATAACATGACATCCTAAAATATAGAATTACTAATATCTCAGTTAATTTTGAAGATGAATGAATTAAAAACTGGAAAGTACCATTTTTGCCAAAGTAACTACCAAATTTGAACCCGATTGAATAAGTATTTAGACACTATAGTGTTCACAAGAACATATGTACAAATACACATACATGTACAGACATCTTCACCAAAATATCCAAAGCATGATGAGGGAACTTTAAAATATTTAAATCAATCAAAATCTCCAAATCGATTTTTATCATGATAACAATACAATAAAAAGTTGAAATGGCCTGCACCATTTTGAAAATTCCTGTATCACTTATATTAATTCATTACATTATAATTTAATTAAAGTTGTTTTCCCCCTGACCCTTCAATTCTATAAAATATTCATAAAACTAAATATTAATAATAAAAAAAATATATGTATTCATTATTAAAATAATCAATTATAAATACCATCAAAACAGATAATTGGAAACCACTTAGTTTTAAGTTAAGTTTCAATCCTAAACAGGTTCAAGAAATGATTTAGTCGTGTAATAGAAATTCTAATAATGAAATTTGTTAATTTGTAAATATGTATTTGAAAATTTGTTATTATTAAATAAATATGAATGCAACGATTCTGAATTTAGTTTCGAAAGTACTTCTAGCTTTTATATCAAACACGAATTGTAACAATTATATGGGTAATAATATTGTAATACAGCAGGTAATAATGGAGCTTAATTTACCATTTTCGGTTGATTTCAGTCACCAGACTAAAATATTAACTTGCAAATACACTAAATATGTAATTGTATATGATGAAATAAACACTTTCAATCCTTACAGCAGAGTTATGGTATTTTGTTTTTGTTTTTCTTGTGAGCTTCTGAAAATGTTTCAATGGTATATTAAAAAACAAGCTTTGGATTTGTGGCTTGTACGTATAAAAATGCAGACTTTTGAAGACAAATGGAATTTGGAGATACTAGGCATCGTCTTCAAGCATATTTTGTATGTTAATGAGAATATTCCTGTAACTTATAAAAATTTACCAGGGGCTAAATTTTATCTTCCATTAACCTGGAGTACAAATTTTGAAAATAATGCAACATGCAAAAGGAAAATTAATTGGCATTGAAACAATAATCTTAGACGAAATTGTGATGAACTAGCATGTAGAATATGAAGTATACCCAATGGGTAGTTTGGTACATATTTACAAAATTCTGCAAAATGGTGTAACTGATGTAATTACAGGTGGATATTGGGCTTAAATTGTATCACTGAAGATATTTCATTTCCATATGGTTATTTGGAATCTTTATTTTTAGTACCCAAACCACAATTATTATCTGTACAATATTTTATATTCCAAGGGATGGGGACTATGATTTGGATTCTAATTATAATTTCATCTTTAGTTTATTCTTTTGTAATGTATTTAGCAATATATCATCAAGGAGTATATACATACCAACAAGTTATTTTAAATTCTGTAAGTGTTTTAGTTGCGAATAGTGAACAAATTAGAAGTGATCTAAAATTTATCATTTTTGGTGTTTTGTGGAGCATAATTTCAATTTTATTGACAACAACATATTCAGCTGGATTCAAGAACTAAGCGAATTTGATATTAAATGTTATGAAGCTACTGCACTTGTTAAAAAGACACTGGAAAATTCGAATAATGCATATTTGAATCTAATAGCAAAATAATTCATAGGTAATTACAGAGATTTTTTGCCCAAACACAGTTGCACCACTTGTGATGTTGTTGGAGGTAATTATATATCTACAGATGTTGAATTAGACAAAGAAGGCCTTCAGAGTTTAAAATTCCTAAAGGAACCTTTTAATCGTGCTATAACTGTTTTTGGCCTTCGAAAGAATTCTCCTTTTACAAGAATATTTGTTAAAAAATTTAAACAATTTTTTGAACATGGTTTCTGCAAAGTTTGGTAATTAATGGTAATGTTAACTAATAACCTGAGATGTTAATATTTCCCATGCATCGCATTCTTTGCCAAAAATATATAAGTTTTGATAACTATATTTGAGAATAACAATTTGCAATTTTTTAGTAAGGTAGAAAAAATGTTCAAAATAATTATTTTTAATCAGAAAATATAAAACAAAAAAATACAAATCGATTAAGAAAATAATAGTTAGCTATAGGTAGACTGGGATCCACTAACATTTTTTCCTCGTTTTCTAACCGTCTGGCGATTTGACTACTTACGAGGCGTGCATCAAAGATGTATACAAAATTCTAAAAAGGCCCTGCGCGGTACTTTTCATTTTTATACCAGAAAGATTAAAAATAAAAATCTATCTTTTACCTAACCGTCCGAAATTATGACTCGGCATTGTTAAATGCCAGACGTAAACGGTGGAAATTTCGGTAAATAAGATGAAAAATCTAAAAGTAAAATCCTGACTAGAATCTAACCATCCAAAATTGGTATTATTTCATCACTTATGACTGAATGACAAAAATGAACGCCAGATATTTCTGCTTCTACAATTTTTTATTATTAACAATTACTATTCCAAAAATTAAGATTTTATGTGAAATATTCAAAATTTCGTTTTGGAGACAAAACCCTATTTTTAAGAGGCAAAAATTTGCATTGATAATGGCCTGACACAAAAATAAATATAATCCATCCACATTCAAATATTTTCCGACTTTCCTTCCCCTTTCAACTTCCTTTACAAATATTCTATTGCAAGTCAAATATATGTTGAAGTCGGGTTATGTTTTATGAATACTAGACGCAAATTCATTCATAACTCGATTCTTTATATTTGCTATGCATTTCTCGCAATCTTTCTTTTTACTAGCGCACAAACGCCATATGTTGTCTACTTTTCTTTATACGCTAGTTCAATGTGGGTCTTTTATATCAAATCTGAAAGAAACACCTTTAAGATACAATTTATTTGCATAGTCACTTGATATAAAATATGATCAATTTTTTAACAAGAGTATTTCATTTTTGATCTGATGTGTACTATTGCTGTCTACTGCTATGAAATTATAGCCTATCATTCAAATTTAAAAGGGGAAATTGTATGTTGATATTTACAAAATGTGTTAAAACCCATTATTAGTAGTAAAGTGATATTTATTGTTGTAAACCATATCACAATTTCAATAGTAATATTTCCAGTTCATTCAAAAATAAAAGAGTTCATTATATGCATACTTGTTTTAGTATACCTTTATATGTTATGGTTTCAAAAACGTATGCATATTTGGTTGTCTACCTTAATTTCGTATTCTAAGTTACACTTAAGTTTTAGAATTATTGTGATTTTTATCTCATTCACCACCAATTATTGTAAATTTAGGCTAACAAATGTTTAATTTGACTAATTGGTAATTTTTAATTTCCATTTTTTGATAGTATTAATTTTGAAAAAATGTACAGATTTACAAACATTGAATACGCAAATATGCATATTGCTTATGGGGAGTAGTGTAGCTCGACGTATTTATATTGAGACATATCCTCATCGTCATATTCCTTGTCATACTGAGTTTTCGAGACCTGATTGGAAGAGGTGGACCTATTTCTTGGTCTGCTCGTTCACCAAATATGACATCAAATGGCTTTTGCATATGAAGGTCTTGTACATTCGTAACCGGCCTAAATATAATAATTTATATTTTATTTTTATGGCTAAAAAGAATGATATTTTCTATTCTCGTGATTTAGAGTCATAATCTAATTTCTTTTTATTCTCTCTTGTGGCACTAGACGTCTTCAGCCTATTTTGCCATTGGACATAATACAACTTAATTTTCATTTAATCAGACAGGAAAAAGTAAAATTTTTTCTGCTTAACTTTGTCTTTATGGTAAAAGATATCGAACAAATTCCATCAATTTATCACTTTTTGCTAATTACATATTAAGTACATATAAACAGAGCTTTCAATCAACAAGAATAATTTGTAGTAGATTCCTTTTTTATAAATTAAAAGTTGTTAGCCAAAGAATACGAAAATAATATTTAATTTGAAGCAAAATAAATAATCAATTTCCTACCTTATCTCCCATATAATAATCATACTTTATTAATAAACAGTCAATTAGCAAATACATTTATCATTATTTACAGTCGGGCCTAATATAATGACCATTTATTTCCCATATTTCTTTTTTTCTAATAAAATAATTAGTTATAAATATTATTATTTAGATCGAATTACTACAAATTATAAAAGAAATCGATTAGTTTAAGAATTATCATTATAAAATGTTTGTGAGTATAAGAAATATTTTACATTAAAAAATGTGAAGCGAATACACATATTTGTAGTATCGGATGTGAATAAGAATGCGAATGTTGATCTTAGCAGATATAGTAATAATAAGAGGGATTGTATGGAAGATGTAGTCCAATACAAAATAAGATCATTTTCTTGAGTTGTATTCATCAGTTAGCTTTTGTTGAAATTCTTTATGCATGAGAAGTTTTAAGAGTTTTATTTGGTATTTCGAATTCATTTTATATAAAAAGGTTGTAATTATCTCATAACTCTAAAGTAGTAAACATTTTCGCTATTTTAAGTTAAAAAAAATGGCAGCTATCTTAAAGACAATGCACCGATTCTTATTATTATATAGAACTAGCGGACGTCTCTGTCGTTGACGGATAACCGAAGAAACTAAAATAATAAAATTAAAAAAATAGCGAACTTATTTATTTTATCTTGATTATTCATTTTGTTAAATATCAAATTATCAAATTGTAAAGGTTAAATATGAAATATCAAATGTCCATTGCCAAAATGTCAAATGTAAAAATGCCAAGTCTCAAAATGTCAGAATATAAAACGTTAATCTGTCAAATGTCAAAGTAACAAATGTCGAAATGACAATCTTTCAAAAGCCAAAATGTTGATAGAGGAAAGTAAGTGCACTCTCCTTTGGGTAGCTAAGAATTTCTTACTTTGTATGTTACCCATAAATAATTTCTGTAATAGGAAGTAAAGCAAAGTTGATTGTTGAACGATGGATTAAAAAATCTTTAGTTTCACAACGGAGTAACCTGGATTGGAGAAGCTCGCTGAATTATTCAAGCAAATCATACAAATCTAGGAACTATTCAATATGCCAAGGAGTTTACTCTTATTACCTACTATAATGGGTCATAGATCATCCTTGGGCGATTTATAAATCCAGAAAACGAAGAAATTCAAAGCAACACAATAGATTATATCAATTTTCCAAGTATTGTAGGATTAGAATTAAGAGAAAAGAAAAATCGTAATTTTGTAAAATTTTTAATTTCGCAGAGATAAATGAAATATATTTCTTTTTTCGACATGCAACATTTTTAAATAAGATAAAATAATTTTAATATTGTTGTAGATCTGATTTAATATTTATTTGCATAAAAATTCGAAACTCCTTGGATCAAATTTAATTAAAATGTCTAACATGTCAACAAATATTTGACAAATAATTAATGATACCACCAATCAACGAAAATTCTGAATGTGATATCTCCTTCTTTCCGAAGAAAGTTTGTACGTTGTAAATATATATATTTATAATGGGTTTTAAATAATGAACATATTTTAGCTTCGGATCTATTACTAGTTGAAGACTCCGGCCAAAATAAAACAGCATGGACATGCTTCAGGAAGAACGAGATATTAACGGCCGAATTACTGAACTCTTACATTGTCGACATACTAAAATATTGTTTAACACACAGAGTTGATTCTTATAGAATACATTTAGATAGACTTAAAGGTAAGCGCATGGAAATTTTTATTTGTTGAATGGTTGATGTAAGATTAATTATCAAAAAATTTTGTTACATCGACTAGAAGTGAATAGAAAAGGATATTGAAAGGCATAATTAATGATATGTTCAAACTTAAGTTTTGTCGACAGCGAATATTTCGTATATTAACTACACACGCAAAATTCTATTTAGTTTTTAACAAACAATATAATTTAAAATCAAAAAACACCATATTTGGTGTACTTTTCTATACAGCACTACAATTAATAAATTTATTTGTCCAGAGAAACCTGAAACTTTCAGCAAAATTCTAGGATTTTTGAAAAACTCATCACACAAATCTAATTAAAAAGGAGTTAACAACAAAACTTTAAAATTTAAATAGACATAAAGGCAAAAATTGAAAATGGGATTTTTTTGATATCTTCAGGTATATATTTAGGCCTTACGGGTTTCATTGATTTGTAGCACTTTATGGTATTTTTTTATTTTAAATTTAAATTTTATCAAGACGAATTGAAAATCGTTGGATTATATATCAGCAGCGAAAAAAAAAAAGTTTAGGTGGTACATTGCACATGAAGCGTGATAAGAACACTAATGCTCTTTAATTTAAAATAGTTCTTTTCTAATTAAGTTTATTTAATTAATTTTAGGTGCAAAATTAATAAAGAAGGTGGCACGAAGGACTAATTATAATGATTTGGCTTTGACACAAATTGTTGGATTGATATGGTCTTCAATTAGTGTTCTACATCATTTCCATATTAGAATTCTGCATACTAGTGGTTATAAGGCGTGGGTGAGGAAGTCTGGACAATTCCTAACTTGATAATTTAGCAATTATAAAAATTTCGTTGTTTTAGGAGGCAGTACCATTATGCATTACAAGCTTACGAAGAAGTTCTCTTAATGTTGTTACCTCAACTTTTCACAACGGTTATACAATCCTTAATCACTTTTTTTCATGAATCTAAAATTTGGGAATTAGAATCATTAATCAGTGTGTTACTAAGGAAAATGTTAGATGTCTGTAAGGATAATGAAGCTGTTGTCAATAATTTATTAGGTAAAAAAGTGAAGAGAAACATGATTTTTTAAAAAATATTTGATTTTGCTAGAATTAGTATCGTGCAGCGAAACCTCAGACGAGTCTCAAAATGTTTTAAAAGTTCTTCATAATATTTTGGATTATATACAATGGTATGAGATGGATGATTTTTTAATAACGCGCATGTTAGAGATGTATCGTCAATATGCAATTGAAATACAAAATCCAATGCTTACTAGTGGTTTAGAGGCTTGTTTGAGGCATGCATTGCGCCGTATGCAAAGAAAAGACATTCTAAAGGCTGTATGCAATCTAGGACTTACTTTCTTCTTCTTTCATTATAATATTTAAATTTTAGATTAAGATCATGTTGGAATGGCCTTCTATAGACGAAGGATCAATTATTGAATTTGGTAATATTTTAGAATACGCTTCCATGCTAAACAATAACACGGAAAGCTATATTACATCAATTGGTGATGACATTTTTCCAATATTATTAGATTTAGTCTCTTCTGATAATGTTTTTGTCAGCTTATTAGCAGTAAGAGTTCTTTTTTTCATGTTGGAACGTAACAATAATTCAACCATCTTATTAACACCTAGGTACGTGAAATATAATATGCTGTAGCAAAGTCCTATTCCCACTATTTATTTATTTTGAAACAAGAAAATCAAAAATATAAATATAAGAGAGTTCTATTAATTTTTTTGAATTTATTTTTTGCAATAGGAACTTAAAATTACAATTCCGGTTAATGTTTTCTATAGGTGGATATAGAATTGTTGGTATAGAACTTTGATAGCGTTATCGACTTTTTCATTTTATTGCCAAATACATAAATTTTATTTTTGTAGAATATTTTTCCAAGATGTTGAAGTTAGCGTTTCAAGGGGGATTTTTAAAGTTGAAGATAAACGATTTTTGCAAAATTATCACCAACTATTATTTACAAAGTTAATGGATTCTGTTATGAAGCATGGTACAAAGAAGGTGAATTTAGAATGCACATTTGCAATTATTGCTGCGATCACTGTTGAAGTCCCTTGTGGATACACCGCAGCGGCCAGTGTTTGTTTTGCAATGGCTATGCAAGAATATGCCTTATCTAGTTCTGCTGACCTTGAGGTTTATAATGTCTACCAGATACATGCTTGTGTCATGTTTATTATGTCTCTCGTGTGTTACGTCCATAAAGCAAAGGTATGTAATAGTATATTACATAACGAGAATTGTAGAATGCATTTTACGCACGAGTAGAAATGATTACATATGTGACGCGAAGCATCGAGTGGTAATTCTACAACTGCGCATTGCTTTACAATTCAAGTAGTATACTATATATAATAACAATTTTTATCCATAAATTAATTCAAACTTTATTTATAAACTATTTAATCGTTAATGGTGTTCAGGACAAAGAAAAAACGATCAATTCCAATCAAAACCAAACCAGCAAACATCAGTTTTGTCATTTTAAAGTTTGGATATGTCCTTAAAATTTCTAAATAGTTTTTCCCAAAACAATTATGCAATTAGGTTTAGCATTTTTACCAGAAAGTAATACCATACTTTCTTTCGATAATATCAGTGTATCAATATTAAGCTTTTGATACTATATCAATACGAAATGCCAAAGATATTTTTTACGATTTAGAAATTAGTTTTTATAACTATAGTTATTTTATAAAGATCTAATAAAAAAATGGTTAAATTTTTAATAACATAAAGCGATTCCCTTTTTATTTCAATTAACTTCCGGAAAAAACGGTATCTGTTTTTATAAAGCTCTTACTATTCAATAATGAATTTTATGGATTAATAAAAATACTATTTTCAGGTGTTTTACGACTACGTGAATAGCGTATTATCGAGGCGTGCACAATTAGCTCCTCAACTAAATCCGCCACTCTGCTCAAAATATAGAGACCGTACCGTACATCTAAAAAAACCCGAGTTATATTTTGAGGATTGGGAGGCAAGATATGGTCTTTGGAAATGTTTTATTTCATCTACAATAGGCAATGCATAATTCAAGATATTAATTTTTTATGTTCAATTTACAAAAAATAGATCTACATTGTTGAAGGTGGCTGTAAATAATAAAAAAACTAAAAATGGAAAATTTGGAGAACCAGGGAAAAAAACTATAAGATTTTTAGAAGTTAATTTTTTTTGCTTACTGTTTTAGGTTTGCGATTTTATTTTTAGGTAATATATTTATATATATTTTATTATTATTTCTGGTTTGCAAAATGTCCTTACTTTTTTCTTATCATTTCCGCTTTTTTTTGTGATGAGCGTGTGTATTATGCGACGACGACGCGCGCGCTTCAGTAGTCGTCGGGACGCCGATGATAGTGTAACACAATTTCAAAGTAGGTTGTGCGGCGCCGCGACGTGCCCACATTTTTTATATGTATTTATACCCGCGTGTTTCTTTTGTTTTTCATTAAGTCGCTATTTCCCAAAAAGTGATCCGAATTTATGGTATCTCAACGAAACTTTTTAGAACTTATTAAGGTAAGTTTTAATTTAATTAAATGATTATTTCATAGTATGACAGAAACTTTTAAAAAAGTTATTTGTTTTTAAAGTTATATTACAAAATATACATTTGAAAGTTAAATAAATTTTTCTAGTTGCTATTAAAAACGATAAAGTCGTAAGAACCGATAATACGTACATTATTGTAACTTTTCATGTATTGTTTTGTATTGTTGAATAAGTAATTTCCTAATAGTTTTAGATTAGTTTACATTTTGTAAATTCGAGATATTTAAAATTTGAAAATGAGGTAAAAACATTTTTTAATGATAAATTCCAAAAAAGTTACATTTCTTTTATATGGAAAAACTGTATTTTTTAACTTCAATTAATTTCAAATAATTTAAAATGCTACAAGATAAACTGACGATTAATTTAAGACATGTAGAACTAGGTCCAAATAAATTTTTTATACTTTTAAAAATTAATTTTGACAAATAAGTTTTACTAATTTTACCGAAAAAAGATAAGAAGCTGCTACCTGATAACCAAATATTATAATAAATATTTTTTTAAGTTCTTATTGAAAATACCGGATTTGGTCCATTAGACTGGAAACTGGTGATTGAATGACCTGAAATTTTGAAACTACCTGTCAGGTATAAAAAGTTATAGCTGAAGTCCAGATTATCATTCAAAAAAAAAGGACTTGCATTTACTTAGCCAAATTTTGTAAATTTTGAAACTTTCTTTCTCATAGGCCATTGGTTCTTTTATGATCTAAAAATAAATATTCTATAATGGACAGGTATCTATATCTCGACTTTTCCCAAAAAAGTCAGCTTATAATTGCCAAAAATGAAATTTCGTAAAACAACATAAATCTCGCAAAATTATGTTTCAAATTATATAACAAAATAAGCAACAATGTTTAGGCGTTTACATTGGACCTCGGGCAAGTTATCAGTGTAAAAAAATCCAAAACCAACTAAACAATAGTAGCAGGCTATACATTTTCTAAATGATTGCAAATAGTTTGAAGTTGTTAAGTACCTTTCAAAGAAACCCTACGATCAAAAACAAGTATTTTCAAGTATTTTCCGTTAGACACACTCCATAAATTTTGTTACAAATTAAAGAGTGTGTCAAAGAGGTTCTTTTTGAAAGGTATTTATCAACTTCAAACTATTTGCAATCATTTAAAAAAAGTATAATCTGTTATTATTTTTTAGTTGTTATCGGCCTTTTTACCCTTATAATTATTGCAGATGAAAACGCCATAGTATGCTTTTAGTCTTCCAAATATATTTCTTAATATTTTACCCATATTGATACATTTTTTTGTACATTTTCTATTAGTATCAATGTTACCTGCAAAATGCCTTGCTTTGCGAGATCAAAGATTAGTCCAAAAATTCAATAGGATGCAGCAATATAACACCGTCGGATAACAAATTGGTACATGATATCGTAATGGACGAATACCGAAACATTGCAACCTTCTACAAGTTTTGCTAAACGGAGAAATACTTACATATTAAATATCCTGTTAACTGATCTGTTTGACAAAATATTGAGTTTTTTCCATTTTGTCATTACGATTTTTGAAAGCGGACTAAAATGGTATTTTATATCAGTAATTGTATAATGCAAAATTTTACGGCATGAATGGAAGTTTATAAAACGAGCGCTCCGCATGGGTTTTCTAAAGTAGTACAAGTGCTCCTAAAATTCGTTGTGCATGACATTTTTTTTTCTAATTTGCTCATATTTATTTAAATAAATAAATAATTAAAAATTCAATATATTTTATGATTTTTTCATTATTAAATAAAAATAAAATTCAAAAAGGTTATGTGCATACGCAATACGACCGAAATTTTATGCAAGTCGTATATTTTCATAGAAACACTTATAAATTAGTTTTGGCAAAAAATAGTGCCTTATTTTCGATCACCCTAATGATTTGTCATCAAATAAATGTCTGCCTTATTTACCACAACAGTGACAATTGTGTTGAATAAGTTTTGTACTAATATCAAAACGTAAAAAGTTGGGTGCATTAATGAGGCTATTATAAATCCCATTCGAGTTTCATAATGAGTGGGGGAGACCGGGGCTAAACTTCACAAGGGCATATTTTCCCATTTTCGATTAATTAGTGCCCCGAGCTACTTATAGCGTTGGCAATTTTTTTTTTTAGTTAAATATTATTAAAACGAATATCCACATAAAATTTGAAACAAAACTGTGTTAACAGCAAAAAAAATAATTTTGTACTTTTTCTTGGCATGAAAGTATCCAGATCCGCGATTTTGATATTTTTAATGTGTGCTTGAACATAGTAAACTTTATATTTATTTTTAAATGGGGGAAAAATCTATTGAATCCTTAAGTACATTATGCAGTATCAAGATTAATTTAAAATTCATTCATATCAATTTTTAGAACGATAATTTACAAGAACTAAAATG
>JAODAH020051043.1:0-69145 GCA_027574865.2 Coproporus ventriculus | reverse complement strand
TTGTATTTATATCTCAGAAGTAGTAGTAGACGTGAGATACAACGATGGTATGCGATAGAAAAAGGTCGAATAAAAGAAAATTTGAAATTTCTTCGATTTTTATTAAAAATTTTCCAACGTTTGATTTCATTTTTATAGGTTGGCATACAACAACAACAAGCTTCATAACCGACTATTTCATGGATAATTTGATTCAAATATTTCAACTTCATTATTTATTTGACAAAACAGAAATTAATGGCGCAAAATTAAAAAAAAAATAGACATTTACATTTCATACGCGAACTTTTCAAGTTCACAACAATGCCATTCAACTAATCCTTTTTACATAATTTACAAAATTATCTTATCGACGTATCGGGGCAATGTATTCTTCGATGATTTATTAGTGTCAATCGCGTTATCGCTTTTAACTAAACAGGATTTATTCTGACCCCGACTAAATAACCCATACAAACAAAATTAACTTCCAATCCAATTTGCGAGCTGAGCCAAAACCTTAATATGTTGCCAAGTAGGAGAAAACAAGAAAACAACATCTGATTATTTTTTATAAATATTTTGAGGAGATTTGCCAAAAGTACGGGGCTTAACTATTGCACAAAAATATAAACAGAGGTAATTGTTGACATTTGGCGGGATAGGTGAGTGCGCGCGCGCACGCACGATTTAATTATTAACAATGCGGTAATTGCATGCGCGCCCGCTCACAAATCAACAATTAATATCGGAGAGTGCCCATTAGAGGTTAATGACATGCGATTTGTGTTCGCGTGTCCACTCCCGGTTTGTTTACGAAATGTCAGAACTCATAAAAAATTAATAATAGGGTTTCGGGAAAAAATGGTGTACAAGTGTAATGCGTACACTACATGTTAGCGGGACCCGAAGAAGTTGGTGCGGTGGCGCGCGCTCGATGTGTACTCACCCGGTTGCATTCCAGGGCCTCTGCCGAGTGCTCCTCTTTCTGCCGAAAGCAATTTGAACATTTGATTTTATTAAAAATATTCGGGGTAAATTTCTTGCATAGCGACATCCCGCCCAATTTTTCATAGCAACACTTCACCACCGGACACTAGCACCATGGTGCGCACCGGGGTCGCGCGCGCTCTCCCCGAAATAAAAACAAATCGCACGGTGCACCTGCTTTCTAATTTTTCGATAATTGTTGTTTGTGTGTGTGTGTGTATGTGTGAGCAAAGATCTTTGGATCGCACGCGTACAACTTGCTCTAGAACTACGCTCTACAGCTTGACTCGAACTGAACGAAGCGGCGCCGATTTCGAAATGAAACTTCGCCGCCCGAGGTATACACGTGACGTCACTAATTATAATATCAACTGCGCTGAGAAACGCGAGCGCGCGCCCGCTCGCGCACCATCTACTCAACACTCAAACATCTCTGCAACCATCAACGCAAAACTAATTATTTAGACAATCACGCCAATTTTCTATTACTCTCCCGTTCAAAACGCACTTAATTCAAAATTATGCTATCTGGGTTGCATACCCATTAACAATATTTATTGCGAAAAACGAAAAAATTATACAGAACAAAATAAAATACTATACGAAAAGAAACTAAACGGCAATAGACTTCATTTTGAAATAATAAACTTATAATACCCTTTATCTTATCTTTATCGTGTTCGATTATAATCAGCGTTATTCGCTATTTTAAAAAGATACGATTAAACTCACATTTGTGAATCACATTTCTTTTAGCATTTTGTGTATATAGAATTTTTTGTATGCAGAATCCATTCGTTTTAAAAATCTTTACTGAAAATATCAACCTTTTAAAATCAATCATAAAAGTAGTAAGAAAAAGTCGATAACCTAATTAGTATATTGATATCTTATTAAGATTTCATGCCTTATCAGTACTAATAGCTAATACTTAATTTTTTGCAAATATTTTTCGTGAAATTTATATATAATTTATTAAAAATTTAGAAAGATTGGTATCCTGCAGTTTATCCCATCCATCTAGGCAACCAAGTTAACAAGCACTAACATTTAAATTAATTTTTCAAATATTTTTATGAGGCGATAATATGTACCGACATATTAGTAACTTTCAAAAAATTTATAAAAAAATCTAATTTTCAGCAATTTAAGCGTTTCCGTAAGTTTACCGGATTGCCAATTTGGATGGGATAAACTGCAGGATTGCCAAAGATTTATGAAATTAAAGAAAAATTTATTTAAAAACTCTTAAGAAATCAAGAGAATCATGTTAAAATAAATGAAAAGTATAGAAATTTTTCAAAAATCATTTTAAAATTTCTTAATAAATACAGATCAATTTAGTAATTTTCTAATTGAAACGGTGATTTCTTCTTGAAAAACTATAATAATTTTCCAACAAATAACCTTTTTATGATTTTTTCCATGGGAAGAAAAATCCTCAAACATCTACAACATATCTACAATTGCAACAAAAACCATTTGAAGATCCAAAAATTCAAAAACTTCATAAGATTTTGCTATAATCCATGGAGAATTATGAAAAATATAAAAAGTAATCTGTAAAAGCCCTTGGATACCGTGCGCAACATTTGAAATTTTTTTGTAAGAAATTTATGATCCAATTTTGATTTATTATATGCAACCCAATATACATCTTAACACACAACTTTTAGGATATTACTTCCAATTTTAATTTAATGAGAGCAAAAAATTTGATACGGAAGAAAAATAACGTATTAAGACTAATTTTAGACTGTAAATTTATATATAATTTAATGTTTTACAACTTTATTATATAAGTCTTATATAATTTACAAGTTGGTAGTTTTATTATATGAATGAAATGATTTTATGATTTGATATTTGTCTCTATGTTGGCAACGATGATATAAACAGAGTTGCCAGAATTGTTCTGTTTGCAGAAAATACTAAGCATTTATTTATTTTTAACACTGTATTATACTTAATTTGCCAAAATTTCATCCTATGATTTCATCTTTTATCAGCTATTCCAGCCTACCTTATAAGTTTCCCATTACTGTTTCAATAATATTTTCATCAATCGTGCAATTTTTTCTCTAATTATTATTTCTACTCTTAAATATGCACATTCAAAAGACTTTCAATAACATCAGTCAGAGTAGATCTATATATTTCTATTGATTTCGACTACTGTTCTATTGTTACTACCAGTGTACTACTACTAATAGTATCTACTTATTTTTATTTCAATTAGACGAAAGTTATTTAGAATAAATTGTAGAAGAAGACTAGGACGTCTGAAAATCAATTTAATTTATTAAAAATTAACTTTTAAATATTTGCATGGTATCCAATTTATTTTTATTGAAAGTAAATTTGAATATTTTAATATTAATTTATTAATTAAAAGCTCTGATGAAGCATTAATTTAAATTTAAACAAAGCAAAAGCCAGAAAAATATTTTTTTAAGAAAATTAGTAGAAAATATTTAATTATTTAGAAGTTGATGGTAATGTGAATGTGGCAACACTGCTGACGACGCCATTCTTCTTCGTCCATGCAGAGATGCATAAACAATACGTTAGTTTGTTAATTTGTGTAATAAAATAATAGAAAAAGGAAATCTGGAAAGATGAGCGTGGAAGAGGACGTAATGAGAATCCAAAAAAAGCTCACAAAAATGACTTCGGATGATGGCTCTGTACGTTTCTAAATAGTTTAACATTTTCATTACGAATTAAACACAAAATTACATGAAAATACGTTTCATTCATCAATGAATTAAGTTACAATATTAAATTTAGTTTTGGTTGAACCTTTCAAAAAGGAATTTTCAATTCTAAATAGTGCAAACAGACTTATTTTTTAGGTTGCATTCTTCGGTTATCTGTTGCTTAAGGAGCAGGAGCATTTATTTAATTGATCTGCCCTTCTCATATTATATCGGTATAATAATTATTCTACAAACAAATCTAATCAATACGTTCTAATTTAATGCAACTATAACTTGAGAAAAAATATCTAAGAAGATTGTAAATAAAACAAAAGGCTAAAGGTACCGTCAATAGCTCTACAACTATTTTGATATCGTAGTTTTGTAATCAATCGTGGAAGTGGGAAATATATCAGGCGTTACCTAATTTATATCGTTCTAAGATACAATTTTACAGTTAAACATCTGGCAAATGTTTTTGGTGCATTCAATTGCACAAATTAATTGGCTACTTATTAGTTTCAACTACTAACATTAATCAAATAATTTTGCATTTGAATTGCGGCAGTTGAATATTGACATAACCTCATTGTACCTTCTATCATTTCGACATATTTCTGTAGATAAATAAAAAGGTTGTTTTAAATTGTAATGCTTAGCATGAAAATTGATAGATAAATCAACTGCATTTGAGGAAAATTGCAAATTGCAGGGTTCTTTTTAGTTGCTGACCATTCTTGAATATGCCCGTTAATTATTTTACGGTTTTCTTTTTAATCTAACAACAATGTAAAAATAAGAATTGGCTGCTTCATACGGTGTTGTAGATCTTCATTGTTGCCTTAATTATTTATAGCACTGATTAGTGGACATGATCCTTCGATTCCGAGATTTTTTCTCAAATGCTTTGACAACGTATGAAAGATCTTTATTGCCACAGAGTTCAGAGCCTTGTAAATAATTTACTAAACATATCAAATTTATATATTTAGTATATTATATTTTTATACCATTTTTGAAAATTGTACCATGTCTGAATTGAGAAACTGGTGGAATGGTAATGAAACGTCTATTTGCCAATAAGTATAAACCACTAAGTATCTTATTGATAAACTTGTCTTAAATGCCTTTTATTTACTTCATCAAGAACGGAATTATAGTATCTATACAAACATATATCATATCAAGATTATATAAAAAGGGACTTGAAAGTTTAAAAATTTATATGTTTTGCAAATTCATTTCATTCAGTTAATTGTGGATGACTAGGAGTTTTATATTTTTCTATATATTCATGTGTTTGTTACATTCTCTAAATTATCACATATAAAGTATAACAAATATAGCATTAATTGTCACATTAGAAGGTAAGAAAATGTCTTATGTTCAAATTTTATAGGCTCAGAAGATACCATAACTTCACTATAAAAAATTGCATTTAAAACTCAATGTTTTCCTGGTTTACATATTGAAGATAAATTAATTCTTAATTTTTGTATTTAGGGTCAGGAACAGGCTTTAGATCTCTTAAAAGAATTACAGACAATGAATATCAACCTGGAAGTACTAACGAAAACCCGGATTGGAATGACAGTGAATGCATTACGTAAATCCACCAAAGATGAAGAAGTAATAAGCCTTGCAAAAACCCTAATCAAGAATTGGAAAAAATTTGTACCGGCAAGTAACACCAAAGATTCAAGCAGCTCCTCATCAAAACCGAAGAAAGATAAAGAAGAAAAGCGTGAAGAACGAGAGAAAGAGAAGAAACTCCCAAGTTCGTTCCCACCACCAAGTTCAAACACAACAGATTCGGTGCGATTAAAATGTCGTGAGATGCTTGCTGCAGCGATTTCTGTTGATGGAGATGCTTTTGATGGATGTGCAGCTCCTGAAGAATTAGCAGAAGAATTAGAAGAAGCTATCTATCATGAATTTAAAAATACTGATATGAGATATAAAAATCGTGTTAGATCGCGAATTGCTAATCTGAAAGATGCTAAAAATCCTACACTACGTACCAACTTTCGGATAGGTGCTATATCAGCACAAAGGTTAGCTACTATGACAGCGGAGGAAATGGCAAACGATGAAATTAAGAAAATTAGGGAAAGATTTATGAAGGAAGCTATCAATGATGCTCAACTTGCTACAGTTCAAGGTAAAGTTTCTATTTGAAAGTGATGTTATTAAAACAAAAAATGTAACACTAGCAAATCGTTTGAAATCGATGATACACTTGGTTAATCCGAAACAACTATCATTAATGCAATGACAAAACCTTATAGATATTTCTGAAAAGATTATGTAAAGAAAGTTTCATTTTTTATTTGTTTTAGGAACAAAGACGGATATGTTAAAATGTGGCAAATGCAAGAAGAAAAATTGTACATACAACCAGTTGCAGACCCGATCATCTGATGAACCGATGACTACATTTGTATTATGTAATGAGTGTGGAAACCGCTGGAAATTCTGTTAAATTTATTCTCTTATTATTATATATAAGTTCTATTGAAATGTAATTATTGACTTATTATTATTTTTAGATAGATTTCATCAAGACTTCAAGTAAGAAATAAACCAATCGAATTGTAAAAATATTCATTGTTGTGAAACATCGTTCAGTTTGAAAAGTTCATTTAATTTGATTCCCTCTTTATTTACAATTGGTTTTTTATGTACAAAAAAAAATATTTTAGCGATTTTTGCTATAAATTATGTGAAATAAATGTTGGTAAGATTGGGATGTTGTGGTTTTATTTAACTGTGATGGTTGCTGTTGTTTTATGGACCCAGAACACACCTCCATTCTCAGCAACGTTGCGTTATAAAAAAAGAAAGAGATATTTGAAACTAATTAAAAATTTAAGCCGATTGCCCCTCATAATAGATTACAGCTTTGCGGTAAATATGCTACTTAAGAGTTTCAAAATTGCAAAGAAAAATTTAAATACGGACAGTTGACGGATGCAAACTCTTTGACCATTTTATTACGGTTGACCGCAAGGGTACCCGACCCAATTCAGTTATGCATAAGTCAGTTTCAAATATTGAGGGAAAGGACTTTAATTACCTTTGTTCCTACATATTAAAGCAAAAAATGCACTTGTGCCTACCGTCACTAAAAATATAAATGAAGAGTAGTTCTACTATTAGTACTACTGCACTGCTACTACTATTGGTATTTATTTTTATTTCAAATAGATAAAAGATATTTAGAATGAATTGTAGAAAAAGACTAGGATGTTTATAAATCAATTTAATTTTAATTTTTTTATTAAAAATTTATTTTTAAATCCTTTTTTTGTTACATAGTTTATTTTCACTAAAAGTAAATTTGAGTTTTTTCATATTGAAAAATGTTTTAATATATTATCATTTTATTAATTAAAAGTTCCGATAAACAAATTGTAATAGAGAAAAGTCAGAAAAATATTTAGAAGGAATCTGAGACAAGGATGAGTTGTTCAAGTTCAGGAAATGGCAAACTATGAAAGTAAAAAAATTCTGGAGAGCTTTATGAAGGAAGATATCAATGATGCTCAACTTGCTACAATTCAAGGTAAAATTACTATTTGAAAGTTGTATTATTAAAAGGAAAAATGTAAATATTAGCAGATCGCTTGAAATCGATTATAGATTTAGTTAAACCTAAACAATTATCATTAATTTAATGACAAAACCTTGTAAATATCTCTGAAAAAATTATGTAAAGAAAATTTTCATTTCTTTTTGTTTTAGGTACAAAGACGGTTAAATTGTTTCAAATGTAAACAGAAAAATTATACATACAACCAGTTACAGATCTGATCAGCCGATGAACCGATGACTACATTTGTGCTGCGTAATGAGTGTGGAAACCGCTGGAAATTCTGTTAAATCTATTCTTTTATTATTATTATTAAGTTCTATTAATATGTAATTATAGAATATAGTTAAATTTATTTAAGATTGATATTAAGAAATAAACTAATCAAATTTAAAAATTTTTATTGGTGTGAAACATCGATCAGTTTCAAAAGTTCATTTTATTTTATTCCCACTTTATTTACAATTGGTTTATGTACAAAAAAAAATATTTTAGCGATTTTTGCTATAAATTATGTGAAATAAATGTTGATAAGATTGGATGTTGTAGTTTTATTCAACTGTGATGCTTGCTGTCGGTTTATGGACCCAGAATACACCTCCATTCTCAGCAACTGTAGCACTGTAATAAAAGAAACGAGGAATATGTGAAAATGTTACATTTTTATTAAAATAATTTGGTGATAAAAATGGCACACTTTCTCCATTGTCTTAACTTAATCTGACAAAGTTTCGGCTGGTTTACATGTTGCCAGTATGAGTGCCAGTATTGATTGCAAGTGACCGGCAAGTAGTGACTGACACCACCTTGACAGTAACTGTCAAGTCTGTTGTGCCAACCATTGGCAATGCCAACGAAGCGAAATTGTTTGATTTACTGGCAGGCTGGTATTTTCAACCACCAATTTTTCACTGCGAAGCTCTGCTGGCGCGTATAGTGGAAACGTATAGAGGTATAAACCATACAGAATGCTGCCAATAGATTGTCAGCTACTGGCTAACAACCTTAACTTAATTAAATTAAATTTATACATCAGAAGAATGTTTAATTATAAAGCTTTAAGTTAGTAGAATTTTTAAGCTTTTATTAAAGAGGAATTAATTTTTGGAAGAAAAGAAAAAAAATTGTATACTTACTAAACAGTATAAGTTTTCTTTTCTCCATTTGGAGGAATCCATTCAACAACTACTTCCTTCTTGTCAATTTTAGATGTATGAGTGATAGCGTTCTAAAAAAGAAATATTTTGATAAATTATTAACATTGAATTAAATTAACATTTAAAAGTTTTATTAAGTTAAAAATTAGTTAGCACACAAATGTTGATGTGAACAGTGACAGCTATTACAAAACATGATTGCGTTAGTTGTAGAAGTTATTAAGGTCATAATTTTAAAATATCATAGGTGAGTAACATTCAAATGCAATTTAGAAAATTATGAGAAGCAACAGTAAACAAACATAATATGTGATTTGAAATTCAGGAGCTTTCTACAGAAATTTCTCGAAATTTTCATACCCCCTCCACCTTCTTTTTATAGCCTTTTTTACTTATTTCATCAATGGTGAATTATTAAATTCATAATGTATGGATGCCAGAGACATTATATAAAAGTAACTTTCCAATTATACCGGGTGATTTATTAGCTACAACTGATTTTGCCCATTTGTTGCAAATTTTTACATTTCTAAAACTTGTGAAAATGCCAGAAACCTTTATGGTTTTTAAGAACACACGAAACTTCAAAAACCAATCAAAATTTACAAGATCTCTAAATTGTATCAAAGTGCTAGCATATTCTAAAAATGTTAGGCAGCAAAGATTAATTTTTGATTTATTGTCCTGTCTCCACAATTTTTTTACGATATTCTAAAAACTTTTCATATTGACAAAAACTTCTAAAATAATCAAATAAAACAAATATTTTTTTTTGTGTGAGTAATATATTTTAGAGTGGGCTTGTTCCAACCAAGAAGTTGAATACCAGAACATGCCCAAATGAAAATTGTTGTTTATTGGAATACGACTTTTGTGTTTCAAGCTATACTTTAGCAATTGTGACTTTTGTTAGCACATAATTTGCAAAAATGTTAATAAATCACACCGTTTTTATAGTGCATACCAAGAAATATTGAACCAAAATTTTAATGTTACTCCAAATTTGAATGAATTTAAATTTCTGAATATGTATGTGCTGTTCGTTTACTGCAGAAAAGCATTTAGTTGCATTCTGGGTGCCCCGAATGTTCGACATAGTGCAATGTGATACCTTTGCCGACTTTTTTACATTCGAACTCTACCCACATTTACTAGTTGTCCCCTATAAAAGATATGATTCAGATCAATAGGAAAGATGTGCTTGACTGCGCTATTAATCATACTCAAGAATTGACGGATGAGATAATTTACGTGCTTTTCAAGAGGATTGTGGAAAATCTGAAAATTGAACACATGACACAAATACTAATATTAGTAGGTACTTTAGGATTTTATAGTTTATATTCCTGTTTCTATCAGAGAAATTTTTGTGCGCAACTTAACCACAACTTTGTTCCAAAGCTCGTCGATTCCCGCAGCCATTGAAATTTCTCGGATTAATGATTTTTTCCCCTTTCGAAATTAAAAATTTAATTTTATTTAGAAAGTGACCTACCGAATCGTATTGGTAGAAAACATAATCTATAGATAAAAGATTTTTTGTCACTTTTCCGTAAAAAAATTAAAATTCTTTGCAAAAATCTCTACTCCTTTAAGACGATTCAAAAATATCGATTATAAATTCAACTCAAGAAAATGTCAGTTGATAATAGTATTTTATACAATAAACTGCATAACGAAGAAACAATTCTAATAGGTTATGTACATGGTCGAAATTTTATACAAGTAAGGGGTGTTTTTCCCCATAAAATCACTTATAAATCTCCCCGATGATGTCCGTCTCATTTGATATCAATCTGACTGAATCTGACAGTGGAAATTGCGTTGAATAAATTTAATACCAACACCGAAATGTAAAAAGTCGAATGCCATAAGGTGGCTATTATGAAACCTGTTTGGATTTCATAATGAGTATGTTATGATTGCAATTTTTCAGTGTTCATTTTGTCGGTTTGTTCCTTTTTGTTATACATACATAGAGAAATTTAGAATCCCAGGAAAATATTAAAAACTTACAGTCCAAAACCTACTAAATGATAGATTTAAATTTAATCTAATTTATATACACATTGCAACACTTTTCAATAACAGGAGAAAAGGTTAAACTTACACCGATTTGGAAATTCATGTAGAAAAAGTCTTTATTTATGATTTAAATTTTCTCAAATAAGTTTACTAATCGTAATAAAACGTAAAATAATAATTGAAAAAACTCCGTCTATCCCTTTTTACAGAAATCCTTAAAACTTCAAAATTGCAAATTATGTCATAATTTCTTCGAGTTTTTTTCTGAAATTTCTCAATACATTTTTTCAAATTTTGACAGAATTTTGAAAAATTTTAGCTTAAATTTAATTATTTTTGAGCACGATCAGTTATTTTACTTTGACTAATTGAAATTTATAAGAAGGCAATTTCCAATTTATCTCCTTTTATATTTAAAAAGCAATGCAATGTCATTACAATCACCTCAAATAAATTACCTGCTTGCTTTCAAAGCAATTAATTGTTTTGCTCGAGTCGTCGAGCAAATGGAATGTTCCTACAGCTTTGTTTCCATCGCGTACTTGCAACAAATGTCCCATAAACGGTTTTCCACCCCCTAAAGTAATCTTAACTTTTTGTCCGGTTTTAATCTTTGACGGATTTACAGAAACAGTGTAAGGAAATGGAGATTTCTGTGGTTCCACCGGATGCTTAGGGGTCATATCTTCGCAAACACCTTCAGGGGCTCCACTTGAATATCCCCATGCTACTCCAACACACACAGCCGAGATTAAAACGAATTTGTACATGCTTCCTGAAAATAACAATAGCATCCACAATTAACGCATTAATTAAACTCAATTTCCTTGTTTGAATCAGTAGAAGACCTTTGATTTGTCATTGAAATGTAAATCCGAGCGCTTTGAAAAGGATAACAATATGAAGGTTGCAAATACAAATCCGATCAATTACATAAAAAAATAACAAAACTATTATGCGAAAAACACTCTTTGCGTAATTAACATGTTCTTATTGTACAAATTTAATAATTGTGTAATTTTTATTCTTGTAAAAATGGGAATTTGTACAAGGTTACAGCGGTATAACGTTAAAATGTGCACAATCATGATTTAAAAGGATACATATTAATATTAAAAAATGATTTAAATGGCCGATAACTTATAATTACGTATTCTAACCGGTTTACAATAATACGAAAAATTTGTTGTAGTTTGTATTGCAGTTATTAATTAATGCGTTCTCTATATAAAAATATGAATATTTAAAACACATTTTTTATCTGAAACATTTCAGTTTGGACGGATTAAATTTATTAAAAAGTTATACAATTTTAATTATGTAATAACTATCAAAAATATAAATATTTCGTAATTTTTTTTTAAATAACGTTCATTAGCAAAAAAGAAATATTTTAAATTTCTTAACAAATACATTTTCGAACAATAAAGGTTAAAAGAAAAGAAAATATTTCGGAATTTTCTAAATTAAAAACTAATTTTGCATTATTTGAAATTAATACCTCGTACAATTTTTAAGTGAATTGAGGTTGTAATAAGATAAAAGATAATTATTGCAAGTGGAAATGTGATTTTAAGTATTCAGTAGATGGATAATGGTAGGATAATATCAATATTACATTATTTTAAACAAATTATTTAATGACACAAGAGTGGCTAATATCTTGCTGTTTACATTTCAATTTGATTAATTTAGGGAATTTTATACATGAAATTCAATCGTCTAAACTGGTTTTAAGGACTTCGAAATAATAATTTAAGAAAATAGGAGAAAAGTAGTAGCCCAAATTTTATAGGTAAGAATAGTCAATATGCTTTTAGATATTTGAAATTTTAGAAGATATTAAGAGATTTTAATTAAAAATTCTGCTAGTAATTTAAATATTTAAAATAAGTTGTCAAACCATCAATAAAATTGATTGTTTTAGCCATGAAATAACCGCACCATATTACCACTTATCCTTGGTATTTTGAAAACAGTAATAAAATCGAAAACATCCATAATATTATTAATAAAAGATGAAAAAATAACCTTTCACCTATTTTTTAATTTGATAAATTAAATTTTAAAATTTAGACACGCACAAAAAAAAAACAAAAGAATACGAAAACAATTCAAAACATTTGAATATTATTTTAATTTTTTCATATTAGTTGATTTACATATTTTTAAATAAAATTATTTAAATTTCTTCAATCTAGAAGATTTCCTAATATGCGATTTTTATCAATAAAAAATTAAATATTATATTAACTTTGTCTAAAATTTTGAAAGAAGACTGAGATTAAAGTTGAGAATTTTTAAGTTTGCAAGACGGGGAAAAAAATTTCATTCAAATATTGTATTAAAATTCAAATATTAATATAAAAATATTCTTACCAGTTAACTTGATCTTCTCTAGACCGAAGTTGAAACAAACTTAAACAATATGCAAGCAAAGAGCCTAGTTTTACTTTCAATTTCATTGATAGGGTGGGGGGACAGCCTCAACACCACTAAATGAATATTACATCACGTAAAATGTCAACCGTTTTAATACAATGTGAATGGCAAAAGAAAACGGAACCCTCACGTCCATTCTTTAATTTCATTTGTTTCTATATTTTTTTTTATGAAACAATCAATGTCAACCGTTTCTAAAAGAAAAGACATCGCGTGCACCCCAATTAAACCGCAAATCACGGAATGTTATCATTTTTTTGAATGTAATTAAAAAAATGGGGTTTTTAACTTTCACGTTTACAACTTATGTAAATTTGTTACCTAAAAAAGTAAGATGTAGTGGCCTTGATTTGAGATTTGCATTTAACTTTCAAATCAGTTAATAGAAAAATGCAAATCAAATAAATTTTCTATTTGTTTTAAAGTTGGTAGGTTTAAATGATTTGCGCGCCGTTTTTCTTTGCAATGGCATTGATCGAGTGCAGTACAAGAAAAAAAAAACCGGTGTTCAATGACCTTGTTCATTTACTTTATCTACAATTAATCATTTAACTTTCACTTATCGATGTTTTTACTTTTGAAGCAATATTTTTGGCGAACATCAGCGGATTTTGATAAATTGCATAATAAGTAACTTCCTGATTTTTCGCGCGGTTATTTCATCAATAGATAATCCTTGTAATTAAGGATACAATTAATTAAGTTTAATTAAAATATGGTATAAATTAATTTACCTCATTAAAATTGTTAATTATTTAAATTGAGGTCGTTTTGTTTAAATTAATTATACAATAAATTAGAAATCAGGCAACCAATTATACACTAATGCCTAGTATCACCGAAGATTTTCAACATTAGGAAACATGATATATTTGGTAATTACCGGAAAGTTGAGCGATAATAAGATAGCTTATTGAAAGAAATTAAATTAGTTTACAAAAACTTTGATGGGTATAAAGGAAGCTTTCAAAATTGGATACAAATAGTGAACATTTTTTTCTAACAAACTCAAAATAATAACCATGAAGATATTTAAATTGATGCTATAAATTTTAAGTATATTTGATGTTTAAGATGAGTTGTATCAAATATACTATACTTTTTCTACGACCATGGATACATTCTTCACAAACATACAAATGAATCCATATATATAAGTCACAAAATAAAAATAAAAACGTTTTTTAAAACTATTTTTGCATAGATTTTCGTTCAAATTTTGTGTTCGATTTTTATTTGATTCGTTTCCCTATAGACAGCGTTTGTCAATTGCCAACTTACTTCCAATATAATCACTTTTCATCCATTTTATCCATTGTGGTTTCAAAATGAAATATTTTTTTTTCTTTATTTACAAAATTAATTGTTGCGTATTCCAAATGTTCATACTGTAAATTTATAATTATTATATAACTATTTTATTTTTTTTGTGTTGGTAGTGTTAATCTCCAAACAAAATTTTCTGATTTACATTATCCTATATCGCACTCGAAGGAAAATCGAACAAGAATCTATATGAAAAATCTTAAATTCACAATTGGATTACTAGCCAAGAAAGAAGAGAGACTCAAATTATACATCAAAGGATTTTATTGCAACTCGCCTGTCACGCGAGGCTGTTAGATGACCAACCATAAATTGAGTGCCGAAAGGCATTATAGACGCATTACAGGTAAATTTTAATATATCTTGCCATAAATTTTCAATATTATTTCTACTGTATCTAATATACCTACATTCAAATATTTTTAAATCAATTAAAACAAATTTTTACATTGATATTTTTAAATTTACCGCGAATTCGACAAATGTTTTGGTGCGTAGCTTTTCTTATTAAAAAAAAATCTTATCCTAAATTATTTTCTTGTGCCATTTTCGACGATTTTAAAGATTTTTCTGCAAAGGTAAACTTATTTGTTCTAAATTTGAATTTGTTAATTATTTTATCTGTTGTAGATGAATTCCTTAGTTCTTAACAAAATTATATCAGATGAACTCGAAAGATATATCCAGAAACTCAGGCCTTTATCTCGCATAGCCATTCTCGGCTTTGACGTTTTTGAAGTGTCCGAATTGAACAATTCGCTTATACCACTTGAAATTGATGCTACACCACCAAACTACTGCATAATTTTGGACGTTAAATTCCCAAGTACCCACAAGCATCAAATCATCGGAAACATCTGTTATTACAATGGTGTCAATTATTCAAAGATAGCCGAAAGGATCCATTCATATATCACTGATTTGGACAATATTGGAATTAAAATTGTTGGATCAGTTTCATCGGGAAAGAAGCAAAATTTGAAAATTCTCGAACATTTTTCTTGGGTAATTTGAATTTCATTTTATATTAAAATAATAAATTAGAGAAAAAACGATTTAACATAAAGATTTGAAATGCTATGGTAATGCATTTGTGTAAAAAAATTTCCACAGACGGAAAATGTGAAATATTAATGACAATAAAATGCACGTTAAAGCTAAGGACATGCAGAAAAGGACGTGAAACTTTATATATTTTTAGACTTGTAAAAAATTACATATGGCGTAAACCGGTTTTCCGGTAAAAATAGATTGGTAATATGTTTTTGAGTGAAACAGTGTTACCACATGATTTATGATTATTTCATTTATTTACAATGTCAATAAACTATTGCAAAGTAAACGAAGGTATAAATAAAAAATACTGATCAATGAAGTACAGAAATTATTGTACGTTTAACCTATAAAATTGTTATTTTAGATTAATCCTGGCATAAGTGATTTAAGCTACATGTGTAAAGCTAATAAAATTATCCATTTCTTTGATCCATCGTGGCTTTTTGAAAATGTCACCAATATTTTCAAAACTAATGATATAAGTTTTATGATGTATAATAACTCATTCACAATATCCTATTCAGAACTTCAGATTTTTACAAATAATGATGATATCAGACCTCTGCAAAACATTCCCACGACAAGCAATACAAATAAGCCAAGAGGTAAGTAAGCTTCAATTATTAAACCTTTAAACCTGATGAAGGCAAAAAAATAATGTTTTGATAAAGCTTATTTGAAGAAATTGATAATGAAGTTGTCCATCAAAATTTTCAGGATTCTAGATGTTCTTTTGTAAGATCACATGTTCTCCAATCAACTCAGATCGCTAAACAGAATAACCAAAATCAATACATTTCTTTTTATGGCATAGTTTCCTACTGAACTCGTATTTCAAACCTCCATTTTTAGAGTTATTAATGTTCGAAATTTTTGTTTTATTAAAAATTATTTCAAAAAATGGGATATTCTTTATTTATTGTACATATCAAAATGATTATTAATAGTGATTAATTTCTAGAAAATACTAAAGATGGACTGGTATATTACTGCGATTTCTTCAACAGACTCGTAGAATCATTCAATGGAGCTAACAATAGAAACAATAATCCATTTTCTGAAGATATGAATGATTATTCTATCCACCACCTATTTTGGCTGATTGCTGTAAACATTTTAAAAACAATGCGATTCAATTCAAAAGATCAAGTTGTAAAACTTTCATTGGATAGGTCTTGTGATGAAAATGTCGAAAACAAGAAACAGGAACGCAACTGTCCAGCTCGCTTAATCACAACTTTAAAACTAATTCGAAATAGTTTTTATACAGAAACAAGCAATGCACTGTGTAAATTAAAATTAGAAGGATTTATCAAAGTTTTAGAATTTGCAAGTCCAAAATCGGATCGAATTGAATTGCCCTACAAGGAAAGTTCTGAAGAAATTTGCCAAATATTTATGCCTCTGTTACGTTATAAAGAAAATATTCTGATGTGTAGTGAAGAAATTAAGGACAAAATGATTACAGACATTTTTCCGATTATCAACCGAAATTTAAATGAAATTTTCTCATCGGTTAAATGTGAATCTATCAATTGGAATGATTTTGATTTATTTAATATGTGGAGTCTGACTTTAATTAATTGTTTGAGTTTATATGACAACTTGAATCGCATTGAAATTCAAAAACTGGATACAAATCAGTTGAATAATAATGCGATTCAAGAAATGGTCAATCATGTGCAGACAATTAACGGAATTTTCGAAAATAATTTTGCAGATCAAAATTGGGATTGTGATGTGTTACATGGGGATATGGCAGAGTTTGCCATGACTGGTTATTGCTCGTCAACTTACAGGAATTGATATTTATTAAATAAAACATTTTTTAGACGGTTTTAAAACATTATTTGGCACCGGTGCAACAAAACAAAGAAGTAAATGCTCAATGTTGGTGAAGGAGTGGGGTGGTACAAAAACATGAATATACTCATTTAAAATTGTTAAATGAAACCTCGTGAACCAATGCCTTAGACGACTTTGATTTGTCATTTTGCTTGCTTATGGGAGCCGAGTTTTCCTGTCCTGCAAGAATTTTAAGGCTTAAAACAACCAAGAAGTAGGCTTGTATACTTCATTTGTTCCAGACTCACTCCACAGTGAATTTTTAATTTTCTTGCGTTGTCGTATTCATTCAAATTTGAAATGAGAGTTGGCCCACTTTGGTTCTAATCGCCTCAATTATACGATTCAAATTTACCTAATCTATATGTTTTCCACATAAATGTAGTGACAAAACAAAGATGCATGATCTAGAGGCACGTTTGGAAAATAATTTTCTAATTACAAATGGAAAAGCGAAAGAACGCTTAGAGACAGTTTAAAAAGTGGGCCTAACCACAAAATATCCTAACCTACAATTTATAGACTATAATAGTAAACATTGAATAGGTCTAGGATGCGATCAAGTTTGTTTGTACACCATCTATAAAATATAACACCATCTTATTGTCTACAAAACATTTCAAACATCTTTTGCTATTTAATACTTTTTCTTTCGTCAACTTCACCAATTTCAAAGGTAGCATCATCTTTTTTCTGCAAAGGGTAAGTTATCTGTATTAATTGGAATTCAGTAAATAATTTGATCTCTTGCAGATGAGTCCTACGGTTCTAAATGAGATGGTAGCACACATTTTTTTTTATTATTTTATCTTGACTTAAGGAATTTTGGCAAAAATATACAAAACTCATCAAATTAATTCTTGATAAAGATAAAGATCTTATTGTATTTGTGTTTATTCAACATAGAGTTAATGAGTTGGAGCAATTTTTGACTCTAATTTTAAATAGTTTGCAAGAAAATTCTTCGATACCAAATGATACTTTGTTATCCAGGAAATTTTATTAATTTTTCATTTCAGTTCTTATTAACATTTTGAAGAAAGTAATCTCCGAAATTTAAAATCTTTGACAATTCTAGAATAAACAACACTTTGGATAAAAAAGTGTGCTCTTTGATGTAGCTTTATAATTTTGTCAAAAAATGTTTCATTTGCAGGTAATTTTGACTGCTTGTGCAAATTAATTATTGTCAATACATTATTCATTTCGTGTCATGAAGTCCCATGAAGGCTTAATTGTTATTATGCAGTTATCCTTCATACATACCATATCTTTGAAAAATTGGCTTAAACATTTTAACTCTGAGTTTCATTGAAAGAAGAATTTTAGAATCATTGGAGAGCTTCTCATGCCATATAATAGGAATTTCTGACAGGAGTGAAGTGAGTGTATAGGTAAATTATTTGAATCGTTACAATTAATTTGAGATACAATTTATTTAACATCCAGCAATTGTGCGTACAAATATAAATTCGAAGAAATTATCAAAGTTTTAAGATTTGCAAGTCTCAATTTGGAGCAATTTAAATTGTATCTGGAGGATATTTGCAGAGTAATTAATCAAAAATATAATTCTTTCTTACAAAATGGAACTAATCATATTTCTAAACAATAAATCGTAATGCAATTCACGATATCTCATTGATTATGAATAAAATTTCATGGAAAGTGTTGAAATTTGTAAATTGGTACCTTATAACTAGACAGGATTTAATTTATTTAAAATATGGAATGATGTAATATTGTTGGAATTTATTTCATGACTTGAAACGGATGGAGATTGAAAGATTAGACACAACGCAAGTTAAATAATAAAATAATTTATCGGATGATTCATTAAATAAAAAACAAAAATTAAATGGAATTGTAATTAATAATGAAGACAAAAATTTCTTTCTCTATGGTTTTGTATGTTTTCGTTAAATAAAATGTTTAAATAGTTTTGCAAAATCATTGATATCTATATGAAATGTGGATTAGTCTCGAATCTGATTAATTTTTGTGTAAAATTGTGAATATTGTATAGGCAGCTAAATATACATGAAATTTCAATAGAACTAATTTATGCACTTATCTTAAAACAAAATGATCTTAAAGTATCTTTACAAATTTGTACTTTCATTAATTATTAATTAATATGGCGAGAAGAAAATAAAAATTTGTTTGCATAAAAAACAGGGTCACCATACGCATTCCAATTCCTGAATGGTTTTTGAGATGCGAAAGGATTTACTATACAATCTTTGACTACCTCAAATTTGATGCCGCATTTGTCTATTAACTTTTTATCTTCCTTAATCTCATTTTTTGTATAACTAGTTAAAAGAAAATTAGATTTTAAAAGTAGCGGTATACTTGGTCTCCATGAATCGAAAGATTCATGAAACCCACCGTTAAAAACTAAAATTAAATTAGGAGACTCTAATCTTACTTTATGATACACATTTCGAATAAACTTAATTTGAATCGCTTTATCTGATACTGTACACTCTGTAAAAGAATTCTCACATTCTGGGCCAATCAAAAAAAATTTAATTTCTTTACAGATAGGATGAAGAATGAAAAGGAGCCGACTGGTTTCTTTCCAATTGAATTTTTCCTCTTCGAAAGAAGCCCCGACTATATGAAAAATTAATTTCGATTTTGATCCGAGTTTAAATAAATTTATAGCGAAGTGAATTGTTCCGCAAGGAGAAAATAAATGTGAATAAATCGCCTTATCAGTTTTATTAAATTCATTTGACAGATTATCCAGTAAATCTGTCATATTGTTCGGATTTGTTTTGATTACTTTGGGAAAAATTGGGAGGTTATCGAGGAAACATAAGTCTGTTAATCGGGTTAATAGAAATGTTTCACAAACTTCTTTATGATTGATCCAGTCGACTTTACAATGTTTTTCTGCGCAATATGAAACTGATAAACATGATTTACAATCGATAGGGCAGTCTTGCTTAAAACAAACAGAACAAATTCGTAAATTTAAATAAATTGTGTTTTCATATTGATTTAAAGGGCGTTTTAAAGTAATCTCCCACGCAATTTTTAAAGCGATTTTGTATTCGTTTAACTCCTCTTGAGTGGTTACTGAGTAAGGTATTTTTTTGTTGCTTAAGGCGATTGCTCTGCATAGTTTGCGGTGTACAGCCCAATCAAGTAGTTGATGTTCTTTCGAACAGTATGGCATTATCTTGCAAGAGGAACAGCGTTTTACATCACTCGATTGTAGACAATATTGGCAAATTGATGAATAAAATGGGGGTCTTCCGCGAAGCATTCTGTAATTTAAAGCATATATAAAAGGTTGATACCTTAACCTCAAATTTACCTGAAGAAATTTGATTCTTGATAAAAATGATCCCTTATTTATATCAACAGATGATTCATTTGATGTATTAATTGCATTTTTTTTTCTTTCAAGAAGAAATATGTTTGTATTTTAAAACTGTTGCTGGTATTTAAAGATTTATACCAAATTCACCTTTAGTAGCTGTCTTGTATATGTTAACCAGATGTTAAGTTTGTAAAAATTATCTTTGATTTTTTCATCAATTCAATTTAGTTATAAATATTATTTGTTTTAATTTTAAAAGTTTGTACTTGATTTTTATGTTACAGACTGATATTTAATTACATTATTAACATAATAGCAGTTAAAAAGTATTTTATATAATACTCTCCACTAAAGTGATCAATATGTTCCATGATTGAGTGCATATTGTCTGTATCACAAGTTGGAAATAAAAGCTTTTTAGATGTTGTTTCAATGTTTTTCCTACGAAGATTACTAATTGCATAAATTATTGTATTACTTTGAACCCCTTATTATATATTTTTGAGCTACAATGACTTAGAATTAAATAAAAGTAAACTTGCTGATTTCAGATGGATAATGAAACACTTAACTGAAAGAAAAAGTTATTCATTTTTAAGTAACAGACCAAATCTTTAAATATTTCTAATTTAGTTTAATCAATTCACCAGTTTCTTTTTTGCCAGGCTCAAGCAGTTTCTTTTGACATCAATTCTTGATTATGATCATATACTTTATTTTTTTCCCTCATTAACTAATGAAAATAGTCCAAAAATTCATTTTCAATTATTTCTCACTGAATGTTGATGGAAAATTGATGTTGATGATTGAAAGAATGCTTCGTCTGCAGAAGTAATATTCATAATTCATACTAGAAGATCTTGAATTCTTTGAAAGTGAAATGGATGCAGTATCCACTCATGAATCACGCTTCACACTGAAAAATTTGTTGTATAATATTTCATCTTCAAAGATTGACGTTTGGCGAACATTATATCCCCAATTAAAAAAAAAAACGGGGTATAAACGAAACATTTTAAACGTAGTCTCCTATCCACAGCTAAAAATGTTTTAGTGTACATCAGTGTTTGTTTGAGTTAAGGTAGGTATACATCTGTGCCGAGGCAAGGCGAGCACGTATGAAGATTCAAATATGGGGCAATGCGGAGTCGGTACATCAAAGGTTTGTTGCCTCGTTTGCAAAATGTTTTCGGATTTGTTTAAGCGAATAAGGCAAATGCCGCCGCCATATGTTCTCGTTTTGCCTCACCTCAGATGTATACCTACCTTATCACACACTTTTATCAAACACCCTGTATACGTTTAATTTTCTCATTCCGGCGAAATGTGTTAGGAATTATGAAAATAGAAAATCATCGAGTGAAAATCTATTTTACGGTTCATTGTCGTTTAAATAAAATCCAATGTTGTTTTAGAGCGCATATGGTTTTCGCAATTGGCAATTAACCCGACAAATAATTACAATTTCCAATAAATAATTAAAAAAGAAAGAAACGTTAAGCACTTTCTTTATTGTTTTTTTATTCTTTCTTGTTAATACTTTTTTTATCGTTGAAGTTTATATTTGGTAGGTGTGATATATTTGAATTTCAATGCGAGTCATTGGAAATTTGTTCAAAAGTGCAATTAAAATTTAATTATATCTAAAAGTGACACCGTCTATGCCCTTGATTTTAAGTATCACGGTACTTAAATTCTAATTCCACTTTTATCGTTTCAATTAATAATATAATACACCTTAAAATTTTTATTATCCAGTACTTACATCTACAATCAGATTAATGAATGTTTTCCCTACTGCTCAATCTTTTATTTATTTTTATATTTATATGTTATCAATTATGGCTTGATGCTATTATTCTCTCACTTTCTTTCCATTTACAGTGTCAATTTAAATTTTTATATTGGAATTATTTCTAATAGTAAAATTAAATAAAAATAGCAAAAAAATTAGATTTAATATTACTATTATTCAAAGATACTTTCAAATCACATTTAATTTTTGCGTAACAAATTATCCCTAAAAATTATCATTTTTTATGTAAGAATTGCATTAACAAATTGTAATTTTTAAAGAGTAAACATTAAATAACAACATTGGATTAATAAATAAGCGTGCAAATTGGCGGTAATTAATTCAATTACAACAAGGATGTACATATAATACTTATTGTAAAATGCAAAAATTTAATTAGAATTTTGTGTGTGCAACCAAAATATAAAATTATATAAATGTACTAAGTAAATGAGAGTTTGCATAATTTGCAAGTAAAGGAAAATTATTGAAAAATAGGTTAATGAAAGTAAAATTTACATTTTACATCATTCTATAAAATTAAAAATTAAATATATTGTTAATTTGCAGTTAATTATCGAAATAATTTCGGCATGGGTGTTTTAAATAAGCGAATGTAGATTTTTTTTAGAAAAGAACTTTGTACGCTATTCACAATAATAATTACATAGTATAATTTTGAACCTACAGATGGAGCTACGCATCATAATTATATTATTTAAAATAACTAGATTTGTGTAGTGATTTCACTTACTGCATGACTTTCAAATCTCGAAAAAAATTCTTGATAGGTTGAGTGATAACAATCATCTGAAAGAGCATTGCCAAAACGAACTTGAAATGAAAATGTCAAAGCCATAATTTTCAAGTAATCGAATGCTAAAATGTAGTTATATTAATTGTCAAAAAATGGAGGAACGCATCAAAATATCAAAAAATGTATTAAGTATTAAAGTATTATTAAGTATCAATTATCAAAAATGTAAAAAAAAACAAACAAAAAAGTGTCAAAATGTTCAATTATTTCATTTAGACTTTCTAATATATCCCAAAATATTGTCAAAACTGTAAAAATGTAAACAGAAATCGTCAGAAGGTAAAAGGATTATTAAAAAAGACGTAAAAAAAGTTAAAATGTCAATAAATTAAAAATTTTATAAAAGTCAAAACGTCAAAAAAAAAACATAAAGGAAATGAATTGCATAAATTTATAAGTAAAGCTGGTTTTATATTATGTGCGACGACTGTTTCGCAAAATGGTTGTCTCGCGCGTTTCATGTACACTAAGCGAAATTTTGTCCGAAATATACTCTAAGATGTTGGGTATACATTACGTGCAACTGTTTCGCGAAATTATTTCGCCAGTATTTTGCGCGAAACTGCTAACTCCCTCATCTCGTTTATACTGAGCGAAAGGCTACGCGAAACACACATAAGAATTAAGTTTGGATGTAAATTTTGCTATAACTCTTTAGTGCTTGTCAAAAAAAGAGACAGAATGGTAGTTGATATAAAGCTGTTTCGCGCAACATATTTCTACACTGTGCAAAACATATTTTGCGAAACAATTTCGAGATGCAATTGTTCTCAATGAAAAACCGAGCTTCAAACATTCCAATCAAATATTTAAAATATTTTAACATTTTTATAAAAGTTTTAATTTTACAAATTAAAAATATTCCAATTTTGATTTTTATTGATTCGTATAATTTTTAACTTTGAAAATTCCTGTTAGATGATAGAAAATTTTAAGTTTAAGAGAATGTTGAATGGTTTAATAGCTTTTTTGATGTATTTCTCAAAAAATGAGGAATCTTACAATGCCAAAATGAAAATGATCACTAATTTAGAAAAGTTTTAATATTGAATACTTCAAAGAGTTTCCTTTTTTAATTTTATAAGGGGTTGAAATGAGTTGTAGGTGGAATAATTTTGGGTGTGAAAATGTTTATGATAATACCACAATAAAATAAATGTGTAAGTTGTTACATTATAATATATAGTAATGTAGTCGTCCAATTAGGTGGTGAAAGTAAACAGAGATGGAAATGATCAGCATTTATAGTATGGTCTGCATGTAAAGTGAAGGGAAAAGTTAATCGAGAATTTATAAATATTGGAATGTAGTGCTGGCGGCTTCTAGTGAGCTCTCGTCACTCTTAACGGTGCTACAACCCTTTCCAACCAAACCACTCAATCTAGTGTTTCATTTTTTCTATTGTTTAAAACCATCCGCATCCACCATGAAATTCAAATTGGTGTAAGTACAAATTTGAATGTAATACAAAACTGGTCGGTTAGATTTTCTCTTGGATTTTTCTGGGATAGTGCGCGCCCGCGACACTTTCATTTCACGTTACGTCAGAGATGTGCGGCCGCGGCACCTTTTAAATGAAAATTCTATAAGTTAAAAAAATAATTATTATTTAATGCTTATCATAGCATCCGTACGAATCGTTGGTTTGAATTTTATGTAACTCATTGATTGGATAACGCGCTGCTTTGATTGCGCTTTAAATTACATAATTTCATATTTAAATTGGGTCAATTAAAAAAATTGTCAATTTCGAACAAATCCGTTATTTTTAGATCTTGACAATTGATGATTGTCTTATAGGAGAATATATTTTTCAGCTTTGATTCTTTAATTTAAAAGTAACACACATTAACGTATGCACAAATTTCTAAATAAGTTTTTGGGGGTTATAATTTTTGAAACTTACAATGTTTTCCTTCATTTACTTACACGTGTTATTTTTTTAAGTATAACTTCTGATAGCTCAGAATTTAGATAAAGATTTTTTGCCTTCAAAAATATATACAGAGCGATCTAAAAATATTAACTACTTTTCACTAAAGTAAATGTGTACTAAAGTAATACAGGTATTTTCGTTAGATCACTCTGTATATATTCTTAACAATTTTATACAAATGTATAATAACAAATTTATAAAAATATAAATGCACATCAGGTTTATACATTATATAATTTAATGAAACAATTAGAATTTAAAAATTTCATTAAATTTCTCTTCATTTACTTTCAAAATGTATGACATCGACAGTTACAATTCAAGCATCAGAAGGCAGGTTTGCATTAAAATGCATTACTTCGTATTATATGAATAAAAAAACTTACAGTATATATGTAGCATATTTTATATGATGTTAATATGTGTAGGCTTGAATTAATAGATTTTTTGAAGTCTAAAGCTTTTTTTTGTTTTCACTTCTCTTTTTCTTTAATTAAGAAAGTGAAAAAAGTAAATAAATTTATAATGACTTTCAATACCAAGATATGTGCCAAAAGAAACCACGAGATGGTTGAACTAATTTCGAAAAATAATCTCAAAATGGCCTTTAATCATTACAATATTTGCAATATGACATTTTTTGAAAACTGTGACCCTGTGCCTTCAAAGTCACTTTCTCAGCTTTCCTTTCATACTTTTGTAATTATTTCAAATTTTTAGAAAGTACAGGAAATTGAAAAAAAAAAAATTAAATGCATACAAAAAATTTCTTAAAATAAAAAATGCTAAGTACTTTAACAGTACTAAATTGCAAAAATATCAATATGGAAAGTTTTGATCAGTGATTTTGTTGTTGATGCAAAAGGACCTGGCGACTTATTAACGAAGAGAAGTTGTATTTTCTTCAAAAACCCTTTCGCATTGTAAAGATGAAAAATAGGCTTTTTCTAAAAATATCTGATCAATAACTGCTTTAAGGTAACTTTAATACAACATATATCAATGAAAAAAATTAGGTTGCATATAAAGCCCATTAAGGAACTCATTTTGATATTATAAAGAGTTTGTTGTAATTGAAAAGTTCAAAACTTGGTTTTGTAATACTGTTTTTTGAGGCAAGATTAAATTAAGCCTATTTCTCCACTAAATTACGAAGAAAAATAAAATAGAAGTTATATTACATAAAAAAAAAACATAAAATTAGCATGGATAGAATAACTTGTAGTAATTAACGGCACAAATTGAATTTAAATTCAATTAAAAACGTTTGAGGAAGATGCGAAAAGATTAATAAATAGTGAAACAAACAGGGAAATGTTTTGCATTTTCGTCCTTAAAATGTACACACGTTAGGTTAATTTTTTACTTTGGAAGTCACCACTTTCTAAAAGATTACCTACTTTTATTAATATTTATTTGGTTTTTGTCAAAGATGAAGGCTGAACTTCAAAAATGGCTGTAGATACAGATGTTATTTTTAAACATATCTTTTTTAATCAATATTTAATTTAAACGATTAATCAATCGAAAATATCCGCAATCTCGGTGAAATAAAATGTCAAGCTTTGACCTACAGCATTTAATTACTGTTGAGGACGGATTTAGCTTGTAGCGACACTGAAATAAAATGTCTTTTTTAAAATTTGCCATGGCCAATGAATTATTTATAAGATAATCGACATTTTAATTTGTAAACTACAGGAAATTAGAAATAGTAAAAGTATATAGGATACAAATTGGTGTGAATTAATTCACCTTCGATATTATTAGACATGCCGAATTGATATCTTCTACATTTTACATTTTCAATCGCCTAGGTGTATACATTCTATGAGCACACGGACTAGGGCTTCTCAAAAGAATAATTTCATGTAACAAGAAATAGTAATACTATTATTATATTGAATTTTTTAATATTCCGACTATTATGGCAATTTTTTACTTTCTTTTATTTGCTATTATCGCAGGTTATAACAGCAGGGCAGCTCAGTGATTGAGATGATTGCTTTACATTCGGGTTCGCTAGTTCAAACCTCCAGATTTTTTCAGTTGATTTAACATATATTCGATATTCACACTTATCACCTTTCCATATTGGAATATAATAAACATGGGTTCCTTCAGTTCTTTGGTTTCTTTTGATTGAACTAACAAGAATATTCATTAGATTTCTTTAAATGTTTGTAAATCGTAGTAGCTTCCTTAATGATTTTTGGATTTACTTTTAAACCTGCTTCGTCCTTGATAGAAAATAAAAGTTAAAAAATTTCCGGATTTATGCATCAAAATGTAGTTAGAAAGGCGACTGATTTATATAAACAAACAAATAATTTAGAAAGGTATTGCGCAATTTAATTTTAAGAGTAAATAATGAAGTTTTAAACAACAAAATTAACACAAAAAAGCTGAAATAAATTATAATTCATAAGAAAATATAAACAAATTGAATAAAAACCAGATTTTTTTCTTTAAATTCCAAACTAAAGGCGTGAATGTTACATATTTCATAAAATTTACGTAAATAAAGAAAGATTCAGGTCAATGTTACGATTCTGATCCACCTAAATGGGTAGATATGCACATGATTGATTATATAACTGACCGAATTCTTTTACTTTTTTGATTTTTTTTTCGCAATTATATTTGCATACGAAATTCTTTTTTTTTGTAATCTTTCTTTATATATTATTTAAGAGTCGATTTAATTATTGATGAGTAGAAAAAAAATAAGAAGAATTTTTATAATGTAGGTCCTATTGAGGTAAAATGTCAGTCGTGTTGTGAAATATATAGGATCGGCCGACTGGTTTGGTTTGAAAGTGTGTGCTTGTGTTGTAGTCAAATCGCGTTCCAGCAATATTCCGTTTGCTTCCCTCTTCTGAATAAAAAAATCGGTTATAAGATGTTAATGCGGAGATTATGGTGTGAAAGCAGCAAGAGTCATGGGTTACAATTTGTTTTTAGATGTAAAATTATTCACTTACGTTTCCGGGAAAAGGGATAATAATCAATTAATTCGATACTAATTAAAATTTAATCTGTTATGAATGTTAATTATGTCTTTGTGAATTTTAATTATTATGTGTGGTTATGTGGTAACGTACCAAGGATTGATTATACGTTTAAAGTACGACCAAGCTTTCCTCACTCTTTCTTAAGTTTACATAGGCTTTCTTTCTTTTATTATAATTAAGTATAGAAACTGACTAATCTAGAATTCATTAAAACTATTTTGTTCTGCCACAAAATCTTAATTTTCTACCATTAACGGTTTTGATTCAATTTGCACTATTGCTTGACAACAATTGCATTTTTGATTTCCTAAAGGTGATGTCTATGATTTTAACTATAAAATCAGAAATATACTTTTAGTACTCACTCAAAAATAACTTATTATCGCATTGCGAATCAATTGCAAATTAGTTGCATCATGTGCGGACACCCTAAATAACAATTCTTCATTTTATTTTCTAATTATTAATAACAATCAAAAGTTTACAGTGTTCCAAGATAAATACATACATAATTTTTAAAAAGTAGGTGGTGAACTACCGTCATCTACACTACAATAATTAAAGAAATTAATATATAACAATTAAAAAGTACAAACTACAAAATATGAAGTTCGTTTTCTGCAATTGCAATTTCCCCTTTTTAGTGATTTCCGGCTGTACCAATTTTTCATATAACTTTAAGTATAACATTTCCTTAATATAAATATAGATGGCGCTAATTCAACTCCTGTTTTCTTGTAAAACGAATTTTAATCATGTCAGATGTGCAAAATTACAGCCGATAATAATCTTAAAATTATTTATAATATCATATTTATTATACTTTAGCCACAAAGAAACTTTGAATAATAAAACTAAACGGCTACGAATTAATTGACTACTGATTTTGATTTATTTTTATTTTTACCAATTTTGATAAAATTTTTAAAATTCTAATAATTATTTACTTTAATAAAAAATTAAATAAACGTACAAATATTTTATTAAATTTAATTTACAAATTCCTTTGTAAATAAAATAAAATTTTGATATAAGAAATTTTGTTTTGCTTTCTTTCTAATCTTGTAAAATATTTGTGAGTGACTCAAAATGATTTGCATAAGAATTTGCATTGTATGCAATGCAACTTTTAATTACGTTGGGTTAGAATGTAGAGATGTCATGAAATTTCCTTTTAACAAAGTTCATGTCTATAATAAAACTTATGTAATGCACCTAATAAATCCTGTCGTTTTCTCCATAAACATTTTTTCGTGCCTTTGACATTTAAACTTGCTGTTTCCTTTTATTAATTTCTTTTTACTGATAATCCTAGTTATATTTTATTTATGAAACCTTGCATTTTCTTTTTACTTTCACCCAAATCAACACACATGCACTTTTTTGTATGAATATTTAATCCGATATTAAAAAGGTGGATGTTTGTGAAGAAAAATGGAGGAGAAATAATGAAAAATATGGAAAGTAAATGTTTTAGAGAAAATAGATTAGGTAGATTTTTAGTTAAAAGCATACTTAAATCTAATCCTAGATATTGAGCATAAGTTGAAGAAAGAAGATAGTGAAAATGAAGAAGGTCTTCTTAGTTTCTAATATTTCCGAACTTTGTAATTTTCTGAATATCTCCAAAAAAGTAAACGTTTACCATATTTTACATTTTTATCTAATCGTTTTGAACATAATTTACAAAAATCCGATAAGTCTTGAATCTTTCTTTGCAAAAAAAAAAGAAATATTTTTTCTGCACTCCGAAAAATAGATTTAAATAAACGTCATTAATTTTTTTTTAATGAGTTGTCTCTCAGCAGATCTTCAACTTCTACCTGGCCTAAAATAGTTTTTTTGCTAATTATGGCCTAAACAACCTAAGAATTTTGATATAGGAGTTGATATAGGACTTATAAATATAATTTCTCTCTTTTTATTCACTTTCCAATAAGAAATTAATAACAATATTTAATTTCCTACCTACAGTACTAATAAAAAAATGTCAAATATTTGAATTAACTTTAAAATTCTAATTAACTAATATGTAAATAATGTATTTTTTATGTTTCGATGAATATTACTAAGAAGGAATTTCTATTTAACATTATTCAAGTTAAATGTTACAAAAAATCACCTATTTCAATGTCTTTAATTTTTTCATCTTACTTCTTATTTTTTGTTTTAATGAAGAAATAAGTAATTTTTATAAATGACTTCCTGCTGTTTTCAAATTGTGCAACACAACAATTCGAAGTGGTATGTGTGTGTATATACTCTTTTCTTAATGATTTCTCAATTTCATTTAAATGCACTTTTTCTGCATACTGATTGTCTTTCAATCGGTTCCCCAAGGTTTTCACAAATGTCGTTTTTAAAATGTGCGCATGCACGCATGCTAATTATCGCAAGGCTTAGAAGGCTGCAAAACCTTTCGATGATTAAATGGGTGAATAAGCACACTTTCGGTTTACTTCTGAATAAATCAATAGATTATTAATTTGTTAAACGTTTTCCATGAAAATTACATGAATTATTTTATATCAAAAATAAAATTTTGCGCTTTCACTTAATGATTTAATGAAATCTTCTTAAGTGAGAGAGAGACTATTTATTTATTTTTGTAAATTTATTGGAAAAGTCAAGGTAATAAAAGTTATAGTTGCATAAAAAGGCAGCGGGGATCACCAGGCCCGCAAAACTGTGAATATTAATTAATTGTTATGTAAAAATAACTCGGTGAATGATGTAATTGGTTTTTATTTCCCACCTATTTAATTTGAAAATTATAAATATACCAATATAATATTAATATTTTAGTAATTTGTATATTATTATTTTTTTTTTTCAGATTACTTATGGGTTTAATTTGTTTAATAGCAGCATCTTCAGCTCGTCCCGCAGAAGAAGAATACGCAGAATATGAAGACGATCCTGCACCTCCACCAAAACCAGTAGCAGTACGTCCAAATCCATTAAAAGGTAGACGGAATCCGTTAACTGGACGCGCGTCAAATAATAATAAAGCGACGAGTACAACGACGACCGCAGCACCAAAGGTAAATCAATCCGTGATTCATTCGATGTTTTCACTTTCTTTCAGATCCGCCTGTCCCAGAAAAATAAAATAAAATGAAACATACCGCCACCTGATCGAAAACGCAAACAAATAAATACATAAATAAACAATGAAATGCAGTGAGAGTTATTTATTGTGCGCCTGTCCAAAAATAAAAACACTTTCGATGCCTGTGGAATTCCGTGTATACACCCACCTGGCACCATTTTGCATATTTAAATTGATGCTGACACTAATTCATTTGGTTCTGTTCAGTAAGACCATAAAATGAAATTGCAATAGCATCAGCCTTATGTCTCGTTTAAATTTATGGTTAAAATTTCTAAAGTTCTGATGAATTAAACACTTTCATTAATTTTGAAAACAATATTCTTTAGTTAAATCAGAAATTTTCGGTGATAAGTATGAACATTTCACATTTGAGCTGTTCCTGAGTTTATATAAAAAGTACAAATTCGTCCCATCAATATAATTTCCAAATGTAGTAAGGAGTTCAAGTTTCAAAATTCGCGACTTAACTAAAAAAATGAGCATTTAAGTTATTAAATGAGTTTTCTCTTACAGATCTTTTAGAATCCCTAGATTTGAGGCGCAACGTCTCCTTTTTCTATTATTATTATTATTACAATAGTTGTTTTGAATTGAAATTTTTTGTACTATCATTAACAAAATTTTATCATGAAATTAGATTTTCAAATCACCACCCCTCGTAGAACCAGTCAAGGTAAATCTTCATTCTTTTCATACATTTCACAATTTTGGAATTTCTTCTTTTTTGGTTACAATAGCCTTTGAAAGTTTCAAGTTTATATTTTCCATACCTTAAATCTTCCTTCAAATACCTCAAGGACACAAGGTTTAACGAATTATAGGCTCTAAACCTGTTATTTCCCATAAGTAAATGAGTGAAAAGTTAAAATTAATGAAATATTAAGATAAAATAAGGCCTAGACTTTGTAATATTTAGTTTTTGATTATGACGAAGGTATTGAAAGTTACGTAATAGGGTAGGAGGTGATTTATATAAAATATGTACTTATCTATACAACAAAAGCTACAATTTTGTGTAAACTAAAGCTTGGAAAGCAATGATCAAAATAAAAATTTTGTATTTGAAGGAGAATTAAAAATATAAAAAAGAAAGAACATTCATTTTGCAAAAAATATATAGTACAGTTTTACTGCATTAAAGTAGGACATATGCGTTATAAATGGGTGGATGCGCCGGGTTGAGATATTACCAAATTCTTTGAGCCTAAGTTTATTGCTCTTACAAATAATGTTTAATTATCTTAATCTAAAAATATAAAATATCTTATGAAGTTACGACTTCAAATCAATAACTTTAAAACATTTTCTTTTACTTAATTATTAAAGAAATTATATATGATCTTTTTGAGTTCAACAGTAACAATGTAGAGATGTAGAGTTAAGGAAGAAGATGTTTAAATTCTTTATTTATATAACAAATTATTAGTTTATTTATATGATAACAATTAAATTTCTTGAAAAAGGAAAAGGGAGAAAACATAAATTTATTGAAGAAACTAAATTTTGAACGTGTATTCTTGCTGAGGATACGTTCTTATACAAAAGTATATCACAGAAAATCAAAATGTAGAGAAAGACAATAATGGCTCGTGAAAAACATAATAAAATATTTTTCTTTTTAATTTTAGGAAGAGGTAGCGGCAGAAGAAGAAGAATTGGTTGAAGAACCTGTAGAACCTACATCTACCACAGAACCTCCAAAGAAATTAAAAGGAGGAATTGTCAGACCTTTCAGAAGTAACGACGATTTATTGGCTGCACTTAAAAGGAGGAGAGAGCAAGCAGCAATTAACCGTATGTTCTTTAATTAATACGAAGTTTTATTTCACTCTCTAAGGCAGACTTATATTACGTTTATCTGAATAGTCTACAAAAAATCAGGTTTATTAATAGTTTCAAAAATCATTAGCATCTTTGTAAATAAATTCTTTTTTCATTTATTTTATTTCTGGAAATCTACATAATTGTAATAGATATCATTTATTTTTTAATTTATTGTTTGTTAATAATTATTAGAGAAAACATGAACAATTATATTCCAGATTATACAAAATAGAAGACCAGAAACTAGAAATACCAATAAACATAAGTTATAATATTAAATTTCAAATAAGAAATGTAAAATAGGTGACGAATAGTTTTATAAATACTTAACCAATATTAAATGTGTATTATAAATATATTCCTAATTTTTCCTAATTTTTGTTATAGATAAATCGCATCCAAAGCCTGTTCACCACGAAGAAGAAACCGGAGCCGAACATTCAACTTCTGCCCCAAGCAAACCACGTGCTACAAATAACGGCAGAAAAAGATTTAACGCAGTAAAAAATACAGAACCACAAGAAGAACCATCATCAACAACAGCGCCTGTAAGAGCGGGAAGAAGGTTCAGTTCTAGGAATTAAACAAATTCAAAAACAAATGCATCATAATGATGCGATGAAACCCCTCAAAAACAGTAATCAATATATAGGAGATTTCTTCAAATTTAGGTTAAAACATTTCTAATTTATTGCAGAACAAAACTGTATTAAAAGCAACAATATGAAAAATGTTAAAATTGTGGATTTCTATTTTGCTGCATTACTTTTAAGTTTATGCTGAATATTATTTGTTAAATATATTTGTAAATACAATTTTGATATAAAATAAGATTTTTCTTAAAAACCGTAATACATTCTTCTGTTTCTTTGGTTCTAATCTTTCATTTCATCCATCAATTTTATCCCCTTTTTTCTTCGTCTACTTCTTGTAAGCTTGCAATTATTTCCCCTCGGTATATTCAACGATTCATTCAGAAGATGTCCAAATCATACATAAATTAAAGAAATAACGAAGTTTGTTAACGCGTTAAATCATCTGTCTGAATGCAGCAGATTGTATAATATTATGGGTACAAAAATATGAAATGAACCAATTAACCAATATATGAAATTAGGAGTACAATAAGGCCAAATAATAGATTTTTCTTTATGATTCTCTTCTTACAATCGAAAGTAATCTATAAAATTTAACGCAAGTAAGAATTTATCTGCAAATAGAAGAATAAAAGTCCTTGTTGTAAGCATTACCTCGTATCATAATTCAACTAATAATTTATTAAATGATAAATATAAATGTTAAAATACAACAATAAAATTGTTGATGTAACAGTTTAAAATGAGAATCATTTCTAGGCAACTTTTAATGCGTTATTGAAATTATGTTGCCAAACATTCAAGTGGCTTATTTTATTCTTTTGTAAAATGCATTTTATTATAAGATGTTATTGTTCTGCAACTCCTTTAATTTTCATTTTAAAGGTTACATCTTACATTTTAATGATGCAATTAACATTTTACTGCTGTCCTGAAAATACCACATCGGGAAGTTAACTCTCTGTCTGGAGGCTATCCGCCCAGCTGCAAGTACTTTATTGAATTTCATATTATTTACGAGAATATGAAGCTTTTTATTTATTTAAATATTTAAAAACAAATTTATTAATCTTTATACAACTTGCAATTAATTTAACAATTCAATAAGTATAATTTTATTTTGTGACTTTTCATTTCCCTCATAATGTCAATGTTAGTAAAATGCTTTAACTGATTGAGAAGGATAATATCTTTATTCTCTTAAATCTCTTAATATTACATTATTAAAAAAATTACTTAGTGTATAATATTAGGTACCACATTAAATTTTAACGCTTTTGGAACCCTTCTCCTCCTAGATACTTCTGGAATTGTTCGTACATCATGTTCCACATGATGTTCATGGAAATACTTGAATTTATAATTTCGCATCTTTGTAGATCTCTAACCTGATTTCCTCCTGGATCTGCAGTATCGAAGATAAAATCATCATTATCGATTAATGAAACTATTACAAAGCTTGATAATGACATATTGTTGCAAAATTTTACAAACTGCAGCACGCTAACATGAAAGTATAAATGTGATTCATGTCATTAGATGCGTTAAATAAATAATCATCTGTAAAATTATTGGACAGCTCAATATTTTTGATTTGATTGGGGCTTACTTTGGCACATTTCTTAGCCGCGAAATTTGAAATCCACTTATGCAAATATCCAAACACTATTTTGACAAGTGTCTAATGAAATCAAAATATAACCTAAAAAGATTTGATAGCAAATTATTTTAAAGACATAAAACACCGGATGACTTTAAGATTATAAACAAAATTTCACTTGGTGGTTGTTTTGAAAGGATTCTTTTGCTGCCGCATTTATCAAAAGAATATATTTCAATAATAATTTGGAGATGTAAAAAAAGATTTTCTTCTGCAAAATAGTAACGTTGATCTAAATTTTTCTAGGTATAAAATTTTTTACTGAAGATCCATAAGTAGGAAGCCAAAATTGTTGAAGCATGTGATAATGAGAAGATTCAGTCAAAATTTTCATACCTAAAAAAATTTAGATCATATAATATTTTTTTCTCATGATTAATGCTTCATTTTTCACACTGAACCACTTTTACCAACTTTTCTCTTAAAATTGTGAACTTACCTGCTAAGTAGTTTCCGTAGTTTCAAAAGTATACAAAAATTTTCGCGTATTACTTTGTTATCTTTTTACAGAGAGTACCTTAACTGGAAACATATTTTTGTTAATTATTTAATTTTTTTTTTCTAATTGTTATCTTCCCATTTAATTATTTAATTGGTAAAAAATGTTTATTAGAAAGGAGAAATGCAGTCATCACATTTTTAAGACAAGCTGAGAATTAAGAATGAATCGAAATTTTAATTCTATACTGTCATGAAGTTCTATTCTCATAACAGTAATAATCCATTTGCAGAACAATTTTCTATCTCTCTAATTCACCGAATTAAAATGTAATTTAGATTAAATTTCTGGGATTAAAAGAATGCATTCATTATAAAATTATCGAGGAAACACCTTGACTCGACATTAATTCACTTTTTATTGCAAAAAAACCTTGATACGATTATTTCTGCAATAGCAAATCAACTATCGATTTCCGTAATGATAAATGATAATTGTCTAAACAAATTTAATAAACTATTAAAAATTAGGAATTATTTAGCTATAGACCTAGAAGTTACACTGAAACTTTATACATGTACTTTTAGAAGAAAACAGTTTTTTATATACCTAGACACTAAAATGATATGTTTTATTAGTAACATGGGAGAATAATAATGCGAGTAATAAAAATTCATTTTAGTGCTGAGGTATATACTACATTTTTTCTGAAATCGCCAAATTATTAACTTAAACATATTATCGGCGTATTTTTTAAATTAACTTATGCAATCAATTATACACAAAATCAAAATCGGCAGTTAAATTAGATTTTAGTACCGATTTCAAGCTATTTTACTGCGAATTTCTTTCATTTTACTGACGATTTCAGTAAAAAACATTTTCACAAACTCAAATTTTGTGATCCTATTTTATTTTTGAGAATTTCAAGATTTTTAGTGTAGATTGTATAGGTTATGTTTTACGTCAAGTTAATTATGAAGATTTGTATTGCAATACCAACCTTCATGATGTTTTTTTTTTTGTTAATGTTGATAACATGAAATCAAAAAGGTTTTCATTGTTTTCATTTTTCAAATTAATTTTAAAACTGCTCTTAAGCATTATTGAAATATTTGTGATTTCTGAATTTTTAGATTTAAAAATTATATAAATCACTTGCACAATCCTCCAATAAAAATCCTTTTCTTATTTTTAAGAGAAATCTTATTTGAAATGGCTTCCTCTCTTTCCTAATTAATATCTATTTAAGTATAAAATTTCGAAAATTAACAATTTCCTATCAAATTAATTTTTGATTTTATCTTAAATCACATTACTACATAGGAAATTTATTTCAAAAACATTTTTTTTAGTTCAGTACACATCTACCTATATCAAGTTGGAAGCACAAAAAGAAATTTCCAATAATCAAACTTAGAGTAAAACGAAATAGAGAAATAGAGATTGTACGAAATAAATTCCGTTTCATTTCATTACTATAATATTATGTCATATTTGAAAATACTGGTATTTCTAAAAATAATAATACAACAACTCAAATTAGAAATTGTAGTTGCCAACCATTAAACTGCCACCCCATTTTTAAAAATTCCAATATAATAATTTTGCTTTTAATGTGTATTTGCAGTACTACAATGTAGAGGTTAACAATTAAGAAATTTAACATGATCTAGTTCCGCTTTTAAAGCTGCAGAATTCTATTTGGAAGAATTTGTGTGCATATCTTTTGTATTGAGTGTATAATACATTTTAATTTAATTAATTAATGAACCGCATACATATATACATAAGTAAAGTTAAGAAAAAAGTAAAATATTTCGAAATTGTATTTGAATATGTATGAATTTTGAGAAACACTTGTTTTTACTTTCTAAATAATGCTCAATTTGTATTTTTATCTATAAAAATATTAATTTCTTTGTTATTGCTATTGTACATTGTAAGCTGTTAATTGCATTTTCACACAATGTATAGTCTTAATTGCGGTTGCACAACTAATTACAAGCTTCATTATAATCTGAAGATCTAGATATCTACATTTACGAGATCTTGATATTAGGGAACCTCGACACGGCAACTTAATTTGCATTTTGAATTGTGTATACCTTAATATCTTCCAAGATATATTCATTTAACTTTAATGTCAATGTTAAATTTAAAAGGGGACGCGCGAATATTAGCAATTTCATGAAATGTCAAAAATTCCAATAACATTAAATATCAATTGCATCACTAAAATCAATATCTAATTTAAGTATGAAAGGTCTATTGAAAAAAGGATCCCAGATTTAAGAAGGTTGAATATAAAAAAATTTCACAAAATTTAAGTGAATTGTTCAAATTCTCATGATGGGATAAATTATGGGTGCGGCCCAGTAGTTCCGGCGCCACATATGTTACCAGCACGTGCATAAACAATTATCTTACACAATTAAGAACTCGATCTTCGAGTGATTTGCGAAACTGTTTAAAGTTCGCGCCAATTGAAGTACTGCACGTAATCCAATACGACTGGTCTGATTGAGGACGATGGATGAAAGTGAAGGGATCGCGTATGCAAATGATAGAAAGTAACAACATTTTTTTTAAAAAGCAAACATTACTGGAAGATTTTATCCGTAAGGGTTTGCGGTTGGCTGTATTGGTATGCAGACGAAAATATTTAAATTAGAAGTGGGTGGGACGTGCATTTTTTTTATAAAAATAGCTTTAATGGATTTTCTTGTAGGTAATTTCACCCAGAGCTCCTGGCAAGGTCGACCACTTGCGGACACTTGCTCTTTCTCTTTCTTGAATAAACGCATTCATTAAAAATTCTTATACTATTTCTATTAAACATACATTGCGCTACTTAATTACATTAATCAGCATCTAACACATTTACAACTAAATTATTTACTTTATATCTTTTCGATTTTTAATTTATTTTCTTAATTGTGTTTATCTGGGCACAAAATTGAAGTTTCTTTTTACAATTGGAGGGGACTTACAAAATTTTGACCAGAATTTATAATGATATGGATTTTTTTTAAAATTATGTTTTTGAAAACATAAGTTCGAATTCTAAAATAAAAATTAAGTTATATTTGCAGAACTAAGTACCTTTGAGCGACTTTCCTAAGTATAAGTTAAAAGTAGTGAGAGAGCACCGAACCACGCTTATATATTTATTAGTAAACGAAAAAACTAGTCTCTACCCAGCTCTCTTGGAACTCATTCCTTACACTCCTCGCATAAAAACATGGCGCAGTCGGTAGGATGACAGACTTATTAAAGAAAACCTTTACGTTTATGAGTTTAGAATTATCTGGTCCACTTAAGAAGCTTCCACAAGGGTAATTAAGACAACTACTAAGTACTTTAAACTGAAAACACTAAAATAAAGAAAAAATAAAACTTTTGGCTATAAACTGACGGAATTGGAGTCGGTGATTTGGGTATACGTGCGACCCAAATTCTTTTTTCCATTAATTCGACTCTCTAAGGATTTAATACAAAATAATTTGTCAAAATAAAAAATTCCTTTTTCTTTGTTTTCTTAAAGTGCAATGAATGCAGTCAACTTGTAATAGAGTAGTGTCGGTCGAAACAAAACTGCGTCCTCATTGCAAAATTAAGTTGTTGGGTCTTGAAACAAATTTCATGAAACAAATTTTGATTTTGCAATATCATTTCTTCTTGAACAATGAAAATCTCTTTGAAGGTTTCTAAAGACTTCAGAAAATCTTCTGAAAGGCTATGTAGATGGTGTAAACACGACATATTAACAATTTAGAAATTCAATAGATTTTTAAATTTTTGCGTAAGGAATTCTCAGTTCTTGTAATCAACTGTTGCCGCAAATCTAAATCTTCATTCCTAACAATATTGTAGAAAATCTTATTTGCGAATAATGCAGTTTGAAGAATTTGTAGTGCCATCAATTTTTCCAAGCACACTTCCTATTTCAAACTTTCTTTGGCTTCTAAAATATTTGTGAAAGAAAAAATGGATCACGAATCAAAAGAAGTTGGGAATTTGCCAGACACCGAAGTAAGGTAAAAAATATAATTTTGATAATCGAAATTATGTTATTTTAAGTACTCTAAACAAATATTTTACAATTAAAAGAAAACAAATTACCATTGTTTGTAAAGTAACGCATTATAACCCTTTGTTAAAAAATTGCATAATTTGAACAGCACATTAAATTCTTTTTCCTCATCTTTTATTAATTTTAATTAAAATATAATTAACCTTAAATTCGTGTACGCAATTACCATCATTATCCAACATATTTAATTCTCCCCGTTTAATTATGAAATGCCTTCTTAAATGTTTTTTTTTTATATAAAAATTATGTTGAAACGATTGGCTCCAAATCGCCAGGAAGCATTGTGTTATCTAATTTCTTGGCAGGATGCGCGCGAACGGAGTATAATTTCGAAAATGTGCGAGTTATGCAAAAGGAATTTGAGGCGCGCACACCAGAACAAAGCGTATTAGTGAGAATTTAAAAAAAATATATAGTTACTTAAGGATGGAAGGAATCTGTGGTGTGTTTATCAGGCATTGTTAATACATGAGATGTTCACTTTCGCTCACTTTCTCTGGGCATCTTGTTTTCATTTAGGGTGTGCACGCGCGCCTTTACATTTAAATTATTATTTCCTAAATTGACAACGCAATTCAAAAATTATTAAGAGAAAATTCTAATAATTAATTTCCTATTTTGTTTTTAAAATTTTTGAGTAATAGGTGATTAATATAAATTATGGTTCAGTCCCGATTTTAAATTTTGTTCTTTTTGTAGCTGTTTTAACCGTGAACTTAAAAAATGGTTCATCTCGTCAAGGTTATTTCAATTACTTTCTTAGTGTATTATTAATTTTTCTTTTTGAGATGTAGCGATAAATCTAAGCGTGCTCATGCTTATACTAAAATACAGTCTTTTTTGATGAAATTGGTTGTGCCTCGAGGAATACTTTCTCTATACATCTAAAATCAATTTGTCTAAGAGATGATTTAAGATGAATACGTCAATCATGCTAGGAAATCTAATGAAAACCAGGTGGGTCTTGCAAACCAAAAGGTACAAGTCTATGTACTTTAAAAGTCAATATCTTTAGTTTAATACTTTAATTAATATCACAATTTCATTTTTGTACATTCAAATACACTTTTCCCGCGTTTTACGCAAAACTGATGTTGCCTGGAAATATCCCGAGCGCTTCGCACGAGGAATATTTCCTTAGTGGCTACATCTACAATCACATTTTGCAAAATTTTCTGGCCCTCTGAAAAATAATATAAAATTCATAAAAATTTAGAAAAAAAAATCATTAAAACCGAGCAAATGACTTCTTGGGATACTAGCACTGAGACACTTTAGCCCGGCCCATCAAAAGTTCGTTATACATATTTTTCTTTAGTTGGCTATTAGAAAGTACAGACGATTTTGTATATTTTTACCAACCAACTAGAATTCCTGATGCCGTAAAGATTAGGGTTCACTGCTTTTGATATTAAATAGATTCCATCTCTTCATTCCTATAAACAGCAGAAAATTAATTAATTTTTACTTTACAAAATCAAGAGACTTTATGGATTTTAGAGCGCCCTAATTTAAAAAGAAACAATCACAAACCAACTAAATATTACTGTACAAAAATTTGCAGCCTGAAATTCTTAATTTGTTCACGTCCTACCATTTTTTTTATCATGATCGTTAAATATGAACATAAAATATTTTAAGCATGATCAGTACATAACATTAGTAGCAACGACATAAAGTCATCAACCGAATTTTAATTCATCTTAAAAGATGTGTTCCGATTTTTGTATTATCTTTAATGAATAAGTTCATTCTTTCTAACGGTTTTAAATACATGATTTAATTTTAAAACAGGATGAAAACGTGCCATATAATTTTTGTTTAAAAAAAATTCTTTTTACCATAATTTTATATTGAAATTTTTAAAACTGATTCATAAAAATTTGAATAGTCATTCGTTTATTCCAATTAATAATCGATCACGACTTACTTTTTAATTGGGTTTTATTAACAGTTTTTAATTTCTTGGATTTTTCGTGCCTGTAACAAGGTGAACAAGATTTACAATTTTATTTTTGGACACAGAATTCTTAGAAATGAATCTTGTTATAAGATCTGAATACACACACACAAAAAGAAAAGTGGAATTACAATTGGTACAATTAGAAAAGTTATGACAAGAACCGATTTGGTTCATTGATTCTCTCGCCTATAACTATTACCAAACGTAAACCACATTATATCATGTACCATGCATGACGTACCTTTATTTAGTACCGATTACAACTAAATTAGAAATTTAATACGTTCATGTGTGTATAATATATAATAAATTGAAATGATACTGCTCATACAACTAAAAATTATTTCTTTAAAATTTATGGATTTAAAAACAATAAAAATAAAAACTAAAAAATAATTAAAGAAAACAATAAAACAATAAAAAAATAGAATTAATTCTTGAATTATACTTTCGTATAAACGATTTCCTTTTTTATTGATAATTGCATAATTTTTAATCATTCATAAAATAGAAATTCAAATGCAAAATCAAATAAGTAACTCAAAATTTTGTTCTTAACTTTTTTATTTTTACAAAAGACACTAGTCAATATTCGTTTAAGGCTACTTTTTTATTAACGAATGCAAATAATTACAGTCACGTACACCACAGGAACTTAACTGCATAAGAGTCGCATTCCGTAACCGTTTTCTTCCAACCGAATCTCTTCCTAAAACTCAATAATTTATCCACAAATAAATATGTCTTCAAAAGAAAGTCAGTCTATGAACATAATTTGTTTCGTACATTGGACCATAAACTATTCATCCAGCTAAATGATCTACCGATAAAAGAAAATTAACGGAAGTTCATAAAAATATGAAATTTTCTGTCGAAGTTCGCTCATTTTATTAATTGCCTATTAAAGCATTTTACAGCATTTAAAAAAAATGAAAAAGGAAAGTGAATCCCATGATTAAAGAAAAATTAAATGAGGGTCACATTGTTAATTAATTGGTGATTGGTGGGAAAAGAAAAGAAGATAAAGGAGATTTGCATCAGGCGATTGTACTATTAATGATACATTTGTTCGTATTGTATTTGGAGATATTTTTATTTGATCTATTGCTTTTCGAATCGAAACAATAATGAGAAGGTAACACAGCGGTAGCATTGACATAAATCGGGATATAAATGAAACTTATCAAGCAAATCGATAAGGATGCAATGTGTATTTATTATACAAATGATGTGAATCTTTATTTGCAAAAATACATTCACTTCAGTATTTTCGAAAACTTATAACATATTTTTTCGTTTTCTTTTAAGCCCTCTTTCGAGAAAGTGATGAAATGTAATAATTCTAATGTAAAATTTTTGAAAAGTTCGTAAGTTTAAAATATTAAAAAGTCAAAATAGAAGAAAAGTGAAAACCAAAATCAAAATGATAAAAACTCAAAAATCGAAAAATGACGCACACTCTCATAACTTATTTTTTTCCGGGGCACCGTCTTCCTTTCGGGTCCGGATACACTTCAGCCTGTATATTTGTAGTCACGCAGTGTTATATCATTGCGAAAATTTTAGCTAGAAAAATTGATCCAAGATTGCCCCTGATCACAACCTGTCTACATATTTTCACTGAAGATGCCTGATTCAGTACCTGTGTCTGATTTAGAACCTTCCATGTACCAGATCAGACTTTGTTTGGGGATACACTTTCTAGAGTTTTCCATTCACTACAATCTGGAATAGTCACTTCAAAGAGTCCTTTTTCAAGACATCTGATTCCATATCATCTGACCTAACTTGCTCTAGAAACACTCTTATGTCCGCCAAACGTCTCACAGCTCATTAGTCACTGGTTTCTCGTCCGTTATAGTACTAGAAGAAATGGCATTCGTCAGAAAAGTAGACTAAGATTAAAAATTGCAATAAATCATCATAGGACTAAACTTTTTTAATCTTGTATGAAATGAATCAAAACGAGAAGAAAATCTTAAAATCTTGAAAGTTAAAATTTTCGATTAAAATCAGAAATAAAAATAAAAGGTATAACTGACAAATTTTGTATATTAAAAAATTGCAAAAATCGGAAATTATGAATTCAAAAAAGAAAAGAAAAAAATTTAAAATGGAAAAATATAAGATTACTAATGTTACCAGAAGCAATTAAAATGAACGCAAATACTTTTTTCTTATTATTTATGACTACTGGTTATATTATTCTTTAAACATTCTCTCAGTGTAAATTATATTGGTTAGGTTTAGGTTGATTAATTCCGCATATTGTGTGGTTGGAATTTCTGAAAAACTCGTTTAAATTCCCATCCATTTTTATATTTTCTCAATAACACGGCTCCGAAGTAAACAACCTCTGAACAATTTTATTGTTTTTAACAACAGACTGATCACAAATCACAAGATCGAAAGGTTGTCTTCGGATTCTTTTTGAAGGTTAATTCGACGTGTTTTTTTTTCTTTCACCGGAGATATTATAAAATTTAATTAGAAATTGCGCTTTTCAAAATAATAAATATTACTACCGAGTTTGGCAAATTTATTACATAATTTATGAATTATTAAAAAGAAAAAGTGAGGTGTGAATTATTTAAATTTTTAGTTTCCTGTTTAACAAATATTTGTTTGATTGAATAAAATGTTAGTGCCGAATTTTATTTTAATGCTGGCATATTATGGTATATTATATATAACCCATTGTTGCACTGGTTTATTAAGTATTAAGAAGCAATTAATTCTTTCATTTAAATTTCTTTTTAAAATCATGATTGGTGCGTATAACGTTTATATTCCCGGAAGCTAGCGAATTCGAGTAATATCGGGTTCAATTTTTTTTTTTGCTTCCCCAAAAAACGAAGTTTGACGTTTTAATTTTTCAATTTCCCATTTTTGATTTTTGGAATTTCTTCATTTTCTATTTTTTGAATATTGGAATTTTCCATTTCCTGAGTTTTAAATGTTTGGAATTTTTAATGATTTTACTTTTCTCTAATTTTCAACCTTTCTTCGACTTTTTCCACTCTTCTTATAGTTTATAATTTTCTAATGACCTTTCCCTTTCACTTCTAAATCGGGGACTAAGATCTTATATAATGTTTCTAGAATCCTAGATGCCATAAAGTCTGAAAAGATTCAATTTCTTTTTTTTTTTTTCTTTGTGCAGCCTGTACTAACATGTACCATTATTTGAGGCGATCATTGCCAAAATAAACCGTCAAAATTAAAGAGATCGCAGGAAGTAAATGACATATATAGCAACAGAAAAAGAGTTACTTAGCAATTTGAAGAAGTCCTGCATTCAGCAATGGATAAATGCAGTAGAAAGAGAAGACGAAGAATCATTTCTTACAGAGTCTAAAGTTACTATTTTCTTACATTAATGTGACGTCATATTTTTATCAATGGCAAACAGAATTAATTACCAAACTAACTAGGGCACTAATTCGTACTTTCAAATATAGTAAAAACACACATATTGCAGATCATATTTAGCAACTTTTTAAACACTCGCGTAATTTAAATTCAAATTCAATAAAATATCGTATTGAACTTGTATTTATGTTGGTATTACTGATTTCGCTTTATGATGACACCGATGACGTGCACGGATTTAGTTTTGTACAACTTATATCTAATTTATGTAATAATATACAAAATTACCATTGATATTGTACGTATCTTCAATATCTAAGATGTGTCTTGTAAAACGTTGATCTTGTAATTGAGTGTACTCTTTTTAAAAAAATTTGGGATTTTTTTTTTCTAAAAATGTTTAGGAATGCAATTAGTTTTTCGTGTATTTTACAATATGGGTCAGTGGTGTAGAAGAGAGAGGGTATAAAAGGCTGCGTGTAAGTTCTGGGCCGGTTACTCGCGTAAGTTGTCGGCGAAAGTTGTCTTGCAGAATGTACTCGGAGCGGTGTTTTTAGTGAGTTTGAGTTTAGTTTTAGTGGTGAGGCGTCAGTGCGGTACACTCCTGCTGCGCTTCTTAACTACCACATTCACTTTTTAATTCACGCATTACGAAAAAGCTAAGACAGGATTATTATTTTCCTCTTAAATTAATAAGACTGATTTTTTTATTAGAGCCCTCCACTCTAAAACGCACGCACTTTGGAATTTAGAAAATGGCCAAGGAAATGTAAGTACCCAACACTCTTACGTAATTTATAAATATTTATCAGAAAACAAATGAATGCGGCTTATATAAGATTAGAATGTGATTGATTTTATCATTTTGCGCAAGGTACTAATGGGATTGTCTTCTATTCACACCTTAATGAGGTACCACCTTGCAAACAAATTCCTTTCATGGGATCAATCTTTTTTATTCAACTCTAACACCCTGCATATATAAACCCAAGTATTTTACATACATGTAATTTAGAGCTTTGTACGTTTAATTAATCGATTTATTAAAAATTTTATAAATGATTCTTCTTTTTTTGCCTCATTTGAAATTTGAACTTAGGATTTGTAATGTATTTATCTTTGTTTATCGCTTAATATCTACTCGTATATCATTTTCCGTTCAATTATCTTCATCTCTTCGATTGTTAATTAAAATATTAAATGGCGTGAAGATGAAATTAGTAACGAGTGTTTTGAATAATTTTAATTTTATCTGAATTTGTTGATTTTATTTTAATGTTTTTGAAACTTTTCATTTTTTAAATTTTTTATTCATTTTTTTTTTTGCATTTCACATTATTAAAGTAAAACTTATTACGTGAAGGTACGTATTGGATAATAAATTCGAAATATATATCACATTTTCGGACGGAGGGAGTATTCTACAAGGAAAATGCTATTTTTCAAGATAAATAATATTTTTTAAGGTAAAGTGATTTTTCATTGAAAACTCGTTTTTTTCGATGAATCAAAAAATATTGAATTTATAAAAATCTAAAAAGCTAAAATCTTAGGAATGATAAAAAAATTCAAATGAGAAATCATAAAATGGAAAAATCAAATTTGAAATTCAACATTTTTCAGACAAAGCATTGTGGTTCTTTTTGGGGGAGAAAACTCGATATCAAAACCATCCACAATCTTCGTGATGGAAACGAAGAAAATTTGTTCAAAGTGCTAATTATGCTATTTTATGGAGTTTTCATGCAAATTCGACATAAATTTCGTTCAGGCAATATTCTATAAAACTGAAACTCTTAAAAAAATTTAAGAATTTTTCAAATATCTACTAATCAAAATCACAGAAAAACTTGATTTCAAGAATTTTCATTCAAAAATTTCAAAAACGAAGTGTAAAATACGTGTTAACTATGCTTCTTAGAGGTCATAGCTATCAGACATCCTAAAGTTGCGCTACTTTACTTGAAAATTCGACAAAGAACTTCAATTTCAACTATTTCTTCTTCATTTCCATCGTTTAGCTGTGGAAGGTTTTGAAATTAATTTTTTTTTGTCCAAAAAGACGACATTGAATAGTTTTGCTGTTTTTCATTTGACATTTTTTTTACGAAAAATCGCATCTTTCTTGAAAAATCTTCGCGGAACGCTCGGAAAACGGAAAGCCGTAAGTTCGAGTCTCACAATTTTGAAACAATATTTGATGTTTTAACATTTGATATTTTAACATTTTTATTACATTTTATCTTTTATTTCCTCAACTAAAATTAATTTTTTTCGTCAGTAAAATGAGAGAAGTCGGAAGTAAGATGGCTTGAATTTGTGTATTGTTGTTGCATAAATTAAATTAGAAAATGCACTTTTAAAAATGGCATTTTATTATGATTCTAAAAACTACTAAAGAAAGTTAGTACTGCATGTGAGCATTTAAATTAAATCATGTAATACACATTACAGGCACATGATAAAGTATACTCTCAAAGGATGGGCAATAACGTACCACTCGAAAAGTTGATGAGATCGCTGCATATTTCTATTTATATACTCGTAATTAAACATTTTTTGGGAATATACTTTTTATAACTTTATATTCAATACGATTAAATTAAATATAAAAGGAAATATTCTACGTATCATTAAATATTACTTTGAAGAAAAAAAAAGTGACACATCATAAACTTACTTTTAGTGACTTTAATATTTGAGGGTTGATAATGATGCCGATAATTGTCATAATTTTTGAATCTTTATGAATTGAAAAATATTTTGACAAGAGATAATAAGCACATAATCACGTCATATTTATTCGAGTTAATAAAAAAAGTGTCGAGGAAAAAGAAAAAAGCGACTTAACTAATTAAACACACAAGAAAGCAAAGCACGGATTTATGAATAGCGTTAGCCGTTAAACGAAGCGGTGACGGTTTAATGCACGAATACGCACATTTGTATTCTTGACCATTCAATGAAATCTTGTAAATATCGACATTTTATTTTCTGATATCATGTATTACGGAAAAAAAATTAATCTTCTAAATTAATGAAAATTGTACAAATCTCACATCATCTGAATCTTACTTATAATTGCCTAAATGAAAAAAAAAAGAATTCCAAACAAAAAAATATAAAATCCCTAAAATACAATTTTTTAGATATATTTGAAAATTTTTGAATTTTTAATATTCCAACTATTTAAACTTTTTCAATTTCTAATATAATATAAAGCACATTTTGTACGCACTTTTTCTAAATGTCATTAACCTAATCCAACATGCCATCACTTAACAAAAAAAAAATCTGTTGTGTTTATAATACACTCATCGGCGATATAACAACGACATTTTCTAATTATGATTTCCCATTATATAATCTTATTTCCTATTGTGTACTTCCTATAAAAATTATTTAAGAAAAAAAAATAACAGATTATAATATATATATTTATAAAAGGTATTATATAATTAATTAAATTTGATGGGAAACCAATTGTATGTCGAGCAAATTTATTTCACTTTTCAGGTTTGTATAAATTTCCCCACGATAAACAAATATAAGAAATCACGAGCTGGAATGTAAATCTTCTATCTTACCTATACTTATTTGTACAAAACTTTCTTTTAGGCAATTAAATGGAATATCTAATTGGTATTTAAGTGGTGGATTGCTCATCCTACTTTATTTATCGTTTTCAATAAATTTAAACACGAATTGTAATTTCTCAATCTCAAAAAAAAATTGTGAGTACAATTTACATGTGGTATTTTACACATTTTCGATTTTCAATAAATTTTTTCATTGAAAATTATTTTAAATTTTCCGTTAATTTTGATTTTATCAAATTCCATTTTTTTAATTTTTTCAATTTCCAATTGTTGTATTTTTTATTTCAGATTTTTTTATAGGAGTTTCGATCTCTTTCAAAATTGTGTACAATTTTGCTTTTCTTTCGGTTCTTGAATTTTTTCATATTCAGTTTTTTTTTTAATTCGAAAAAGAAAATTTTAAAAATCAAAAAAGAAACAATAAAAAATTCTAATTACCGGTTTAAAAAAATCAGTAAGTCGTTAGAAAGCAATTAAATGGCAGTTTTTCGTTATTACCCAATTTATTTGATATCCAAGGTTAAAAGTAACTTTTATTAATTCAAACTTTTTTTTGGTTGGTGCCATTGACACAGAATCCGCATCATCGTAAAAAAAAACATCGAGACGCCTGGCCCATGGACCGGATCGAAAACCGATGAAAGTGAAAGAGGAGAAATTTATTTTTACACGATTTTTTTTGTAGGTGCGCGGACGAACACAATTTTTTCTTTTTTTTTTATTATTTCATTGATCAAGGTCAAATCATGACCTTCCTGCTTGAAGAAAGTGCTCAGTACAGGGGTGACACTAATAAAGACAAACTTATTCAATGTCATTCGAATTTAATTTTCCTTTCATAGTGTTTTAATTTAAACTCTTGCATCAACCTTCAAACCTACAAGTCGCATAGAATTCTATTGAATCACACATGTTGCTGGAATGAGTTTTGCAATTTGAAAAGATATAACAACAAAAATATATATATTTAAGGCGTAAAATTGGCAGGTGTGGTCATAAGCATTTGATCTAATTTAAAAATGACTGGTTGATTCATACATTGTGTAGCTTAGATCAAAAATACATGTTACTATTGCGAAAATTATAAAAATCAGAACCTTTTCAACTCATTACACCATTAATAATTATTTATATAGGCAACAAGTTTTCAGAAGAAATTTTTGGAAATATTTCAAAATCTATTGAAATATATTTTAAAATTCCTAAATCATTTAAAAAGATTTTGAAAATTATAAATTTCTTTTTAGAAGAAATTAAATTTTTTCGAATTTTCTTATAATTAAATTAAAAAATCTTTAAGATCAAGCACATAAATAGATAAATTATTTAAAATTAAAAAATTCCATAATTTTTGGTAGATATTTAAAACTAAAAAAAAAATTTAAAGATTCATAACACTCCTCATTCAAGTCGGCGCTATGCTTGAACAAATTTTATCTCCTCCCGCATTGGGAAACGATGCAGATTGCAGTTTCTTCTTCAGTCCCACAAAGACTGCATATTAGATTGTCTTCAAAGGTGCCCATTGTATGAAAGTCCTGTAGCCAGCCGTAATATCCATCTATATGCAATTAGTTTATTGTGCCTCGTCCCAATCGACTGGTTCCAGTGGTGACAGTGCTAAGATGCAATCACAGAAGAGGGTTGCAGAAGATCCTCTTCTAGTCAGGATGTTAGAATTTTCGTTGCCTTCGACACCACGATGTCCAGGCACCCATTCCACTGTCACCATGTTATTAGTAGCTGTGTTTTTCAATCTTTCCCATGTAATCTGTAGCCGTTGTGATAACAATCTTGCGTCCACTGTTATTATAAGTTCCAGAGTATGCAGATTTAGTAATATCTCCATGACCAAAATGAGTATGGTGTTCATTGCACCCAGAGTACTAAGACAAGCCACCCTTTGAACAGAGCCCGTCTTTTGCCAGTTTTAGGCCACCATAAACAACCATGACTAGTACAACTCTAAGATAGAATGAATATAAACATGGAGTTTCAGACCCATGATTTAGCTACAGTCCTACAAGTTAGCTTTAGTCCCCGTTTGACTCTAGTTGTAGCCTGTTCAAGATTGGAGGGTTTTCTTTTCGAGTATATACTTTACTTGATACTCGATCTGGAGATGTTCGCCAAAAGTTTTTGGCTGTCTAACCTGTAGATGTCCCCTTTGTTTCGTAAAGACAACCAGTTTTCAAAACTTTAAGCACTAAAATAATAAATTTCAAATCGACAAAATATTGAATCGTTAAATATCAAAAATCAAACGTCAAATTCAAAATATATTAAATGTGAATATGATAAAAGGTCAAAAAAACCGAAATATATACTAAAATATTTTTTTAATGCTTAGACATATACCTGTAAATAAATTTTTATGGTTAACCTTGATTCGGTTAAGGTTTCATTAAATTAAAAAAATATCGAGGTCAACAGAATCAAATAATGTACATTTGTTCCTTAATTAATAAAAAGTGAAATATGGAATATTAATTTTTAATAATGAAATGTATCGATTACATTATTAACTTATTGGAATTTGAAGCAATTAACGAACTCTAAATGATTTAACTTTCAATATTTCTAAAAATAAAAGTGTGGCGGTCGTCACGTGCACTTGTAAATTGAAAGACCGATTAGTTAAAAGGTGCTCGTGCCTTTATTAGAAAGTCAATTTAATAATCAAGATCATTAACGAACGAAAAAAAAATGCATTTTATCTGGGTTGCAGATGGCGCAAAATTTCTAGAAAAAAGGGGAAACACCACCAGTTCTACAAAGAGCATCGAGAATTTCGCAATTAATTATTTTCTGGTTGATTTTTCTGTCGATTCATCGTGGATATTAAAATTTTAATTGAAGATTTTGCGCAATTCGCGTTATTTTGCTATTTACTCGACATTATAGATTGAACTTTACGGAATCAAGGTTTTTACTTTTACTTCGGTTCGCTTTAGGCCATTCACTCAAAAACCATATGACATCCCAATCAGATTTTGCACGGGGAAAGTAAATTCTTTACAAACCTGAGATTTTATTTAAAATATCAATAATTAACGGATGGAAACTGGCATTGCACACGTTAAATAATTAACGAGCCTGCAAAAATGCTACCAGTTTTTGAAAAATAGTTTAATCGTAGATTCGAAAATGTAAACATTTAAACAAAACTTGAGGAATAATCAAAAAATAAACACAATTTAGATATATAAAAAAATCTAAAAAAGTTTGAGAATTGAAAAAATCGAAAACATTAAAAAATAAATAAACTATGTACAAGGAAAATAAAAAATTATAAAATAAAATTCATCTAATCTTCATGCAAGACATCTATTGATTAATTAAATATTTTAATAATTACAGAAAATATTGTTCAAAATTCATTTGGAATTTTTTTGACATTCATTCTATAATTAGTCTTCGTTTGAGATTTGTTATTTAACACATTTTGCCCGACGTGATTTAATTTTGCAACCGTCTCGATTGAGCGCTTCTACATTGAACGTGTTAACCCATTTTACGCAGTATTATTAATATGTTCCTCAATCTTTTTATTTAATTCTTCATTTTTGAAGTTTGAAAAATAGTAAAAATAATTAAATATGAAAGTACTAACAGTTGCACTACTATCACTAGATTTTCTATATAATTAATCACTTGCAAAGCCCTCGGAGTCATCATTTTCACACTCCATGCAATTTTCCTACTTTCTTTTTTATTTTTATTTATTTATCCATATATTTTTTAATCTGCTACCTAATTTCTAAAAAAAGAAGGAAAAGAACAGTTTAGGGTAAGAAAATTTAATTTTTTTTTACATTTTAAAGTTTTTATATATTTTACATTTCTTGATATTTAACTTTCTTTGTTATTTTTGGAATTTGAGCATTTTGCCATTTTTTTGCATTTAAACTGAACCAAAAATGATTTTCAGAGCTGCCATAGTAATTTAAAGCTTTACGATTTTTTATGTTTAATTCGAATTAATAATGAAAATTGCGGTTAAGAAAATAAATTAAAAATACAAATTGCGCAGTTTAAATTTCTTAGATATTTGATAGGAAACAGTCCAAAGAAAGTTTGTTGTGCAATTCCTACGTTTTCACAAATTAAAAATCTAAACAGCGAACGAGAAAAATTTCCGAGCTTTCATAACACCCACGACGCATTCATTACATTTCCTCGTGTATGCTATAAATAAAAATCCTCATTTAAATTATCACCTGAAGACATTTATACTTACGATCTTGATCTTCTTGACCTTTAAACTCAGCGAATATAAAATTTTGACATTTCCTCTTATTTGAGTGGTATTTAAACCACCGAGTAAATTGTGATTGTTTAAAGAAAGTTATTATTATTATTATCAACCTATTGTGTAGTTTTACCACACAAACTAGCTGTTTATTGAAGCCAGAAAAATGATTATTATGCAAATGGGTCTTTCAATGGATGATTATCTAATCATTTCGAAACCGAAACTGGCTATTGTTCGAAATATTGATTTCATCCGAATAATTTTCGCGTTCATTTTTATATTTTTAAAAGGAGTTACAGTTTGGGTTTGTTCTTCTTATTGGGAAATCGTTGCGGAATAAGTTAATGAAGTATAACACGCGCGCACACTAATAAACTTCTTTTTTACAAAATGCTTTCTAAACGAGTTTCTAATATAAAGATTGTTGAATGCACATAAGTTCATTAATGAACTAATCAGGTAAAATAAGAGACTAATTGATGGTATTCATGCTACGAATCAATACCCTGATTTTAAAGCTTCAATTACTTTATTATGTTACAATTTCCACTATTTCCTACCTGCAACCATTAATATAACAAAAATAATAAAAATAGTGTGTACACCATTTTGCCATAACAAATGTAAGAGCTGACTTTCCGAAATTGCAATTTGTTGATTTCAACAAATAATTAAATATATCGATTGTTTTAACTTTGTAACTTGTCGCATTCTTTCAATTTTACGATTTCAATTCTTCATGTACAACCACTTTAATTTGTTCGTTTTTTTCTTCATTTTCAGAATACTACTGTTAATATTTGCATACGCTACATACGCCGAAGTAAATTTGATCACAGAACCGAAACCTGGGGAAGAATATGTCTTCTTACAAACCTCAGGTGTGGGTTCAAGGCCAATTGAAAGGAAAGATAAAGCAACAGAAAATGAAAGAATTTTTGAAACAGCTCATAAACTTCCCCCATCTGTAACATACACATTAAATCCAGCCGATGAAAAAGGTAAAGATGCTAAACCTCAAAAAAGAGAGGCTTCACCTGGAGATGCTCCAGCTCCAGCTCCTGCAGGTGCAATCAAATTAGATCCATTAAAATTATTAGAAAAGTACAAAGAAGAATTAAAGACGAGTACAACGAGCACAACCGCAAAACCAAAGAGGGGTGCAGCGAGGGGTACTGCAACGAGTACGACAGCAGCAACTACCACAACAACGAGGAGGACTCGTGGCGGAAAACGTACGAAAAAAGAAGCGGGGATTGAAGGGGTTACCAACCCTACTCCAGTGTTAACCACTGGAGCTGCCGCTCCAAAACCTATCGAAGATGATGTTCCTTTATTAGCTTCAGGTAGTGAAAAACAAAGATCCCGCATACAAATAAAGAAAGGACCTAATGGACAGGAGTACGAATACGAATATGTATATTATTACTATGATGAAGAAGATGACAAAAAAGTTTCAAATTCACATGATGGTCCTGCAAGAAATGAAGTAACACAGAAGCCTAGTAGGGGAAGAGGAACAACTAGTGCTCCAGAACCAGCTGTAAATGAAGTTCTTCCTACTAGTAGGAGCCGGTCCAGAGGAAGGCAATTACCAGAAGAAGAACCAGTAGGTGAGGAAAGATTACCTGCTAATACTAGATTCCCTCCAAGAAGTAGAAACCTTAATACAACTCCTTTACCAGGAGAAGAAGAAAGAAACGCTCGTGGGAGAGGTAGGGGAAGAACTGGCGAAACAACTTCCTCGGAAACAGATTCTCAATCGGATGAGACTCAAGTAAGTTCAAGTTTTAGTAATATTGTGAAAACGAAAGGAGTAATATGCAAAATAAAATAAATATATAATGGGTGAATGCGCCGGGCATTTAATAGCGAACAATATAGCAATAATTTGGCCTTCGTTATTAATTATTAATAACAAGTCATTAATCATTTTCACCATTATCTCTGAATTTAGATGCAAATTCGAAAGGATCATCGAAAAATATAGGGATTCTTCCTCGTCACTCCGATGTATCCTTCAAAAATTGTTGACCATTGCGTTAATAGTAAAGCATATTACTGATTAAAACCACATAATCAGCATTAACTAATAAATTTGATAAATTGTAAATTTCAGCTTGTTAACTCTATGAATTGATTATTTGTAGGTGATTTCTTGAATTCCAAAAGTAACTAAAATTAATTTTAGGGAAGTCGTGGAAGAACCCGCGCGAATGTACGAAGACCTTCGTTGGAACTCGTGGACAGTGCAAGTTTCAATACGCATTCATCCGGAAATGAGCCCCCAAGTAGACCATCATTCCCTGCCGATTTACCTGCAGGACCTGTAAGATTCCTTGGTGCTACACCAAATGAACGAATGGAAATACCTGCCGTAAATACCACAAACATTTTCCAAGCAATCTCATGCACCTTTTCTTACACATATACACACATCTATGTTTGAGTGGTTTTTTTTTCCTATCATCCCCATTAAAATATGTATCTAATTAATAATCAAATTAATTATTTCTTTTATTTTAGGAAGCCCCACTTAAATCTGAGGATACGGAAAGTAAAGTAAATACAGAATCTGAGGTAACTAATGAAGAAGAAGCTACGACTATGATGTCTCCTATGGATAAAGTTGCTTTAGATTTGTACGCAATTTTACAAGGAACACAGAAACTAGCTGGTGAAGAAGATACTAATACTGAGTTGGATACAACTGATCCAAATGATATGGAAACAACTACCGAAATTCCAACCACAGAAATTCCCACTACAGAAATTATTACTCCTAGTACAACTACAACTACTACAACGACTACAACCACTCCAGCCCCAACAACATCTAGTGCACCTGAAGGTGGTAGGAGAAGATTCCATGGACGAGGAGGTGCCGCTAGGAAAACCACACCACATACGTCTACCACAGAAAGTTCTCAAGATAAACCCAAAAGTAAATTCGAAAGACCGAGGTTTGGATCTCGTCCTAGACCAGGTGCCCGCACAACCTCTGCACCAGCAGAAGAGGAAGTTCAGAAAGAAGAAGTTAAAACTAATCACGCAAGGCCTACAAACTCAAGATCTCGTTTTGGCGGATCACGTACAAGAGTAACAACAGCAGCAACTAGTGAAGGATCGCCTTCAGATGATAACACAGCCAGTTCCTCAGCACCGGCGCGTCCTTCCTTGCGCCCACGTCCTACTTTTAATTTAAGATCTAGAACTAGAACGACTGCAGCTCCTACAGAAGAGGAACAACCACAAGGAGAAGAAACAGATGCTTCTTCAACTACTGCACGTCCGCGTTCAAGGATAACAGGTTCACCAAATGTACGGCCATTAAGGCCCGGACCTAGAATTAATTTAGCTGGAGGAAGAGGAAGATTAGGTGTATCATCAACTACTGAAGCATCTACCGATTCTTCACCTAGCACTAATGAAGAAACCAGTCCTAAAACTGAAGACACAGATGTGAAGGTAAAAATTAAATTTTTTTCTTTTTTTCATCAATGTTTTTAATGTTTTAAATCTGAGCAAAATAATTTTATTGCAGGAACCAGAAACTTCTCCAGTACCTGACACAAATCCACTAAACCGTCTTCGTAACAGACAACGTCCTACGCTACAAGTTCGTCCAAAAACTGCAGCAAGTGCTCCAGTGCAAGTTCGTCGAGTAAACCCACTCCTTTCTCGTAGAAAACCCGGTGCAGTTGAACCCACTTCAAGTGAAGCTCCACAAGAAGCTCCTCCAACCGAAGCAATTCAAGAAGCCGATGAAGTTCCCACCGATATTCCTGCCGCACCTTCAAGCACCACAACTGAAGAACCTCGAGGATTAAATCGTCTCCTTGCAGGACGACGAAGACTTGCAAATCGACAACCAGGAACAGTCGCATAAAACTTTTTAAGTGACATATCAGCTGTGTTAATAATAATTCTTGTTTAGTTAAAATTATATGAAAGTGTAAATAATATTCTTGGGAATGGGGGAATTCTCAACCTCCATCCCTCTCCTTGTTTTATTTTTTATCGATCGCTTTGTTATTATTTTTCTTTTATCGGTCTCCCCCGTTTTGTATTTATTCTTTAAATTTAGGTGATTTATTTAATGGAGTCAGTTCTTTCTATTCTTTTTTTCTAATTTTAGTGATAATTTCATGAAATATGCAGGCCTGCAATGTGCCAATATTCAATACAACTATTTCAGATAATCTGAATAAAGATCTTAGAAATGTATGTAAATATTTTTAAATAATAAAAAATTTGAAAACGATAATTTCTGTTCTTGATTTCCTCTTCTTCTTCTTTCTCCGCTTCCAGTATTCTCTTGTCTCATAGTTTCCCTCTGCTACTGTCACCTCTTTTCGGAGCAGTCACCGTCTCTGTTCTTTATCAACCTTTCTTGCATAACTCCATGTTGTTATACTCATGCATCCTGCACTAAAAGGTGCAAGTCTTTCAAAGACTGCTTACGAAAATTACTTGGTGTAATTTTACCTGTTCGAAATATGAACTGCCTTTTACCATGAAAAGCCATTTTAGCTTGAAAGATTGATACAAAAAAAAAATTGTGCATAGAGAAAAGAAAAATTATTTATAAACTTACCTTTAATCCAACGATAATCCATAATTTGCCTTCATTCCATTAAAATTAGAAGATGCAGTTACAAACGAAATTTAAAATATTTCTTTATACTGAGAAATTGCATCCGATCTCGATGCTATTTGTAACCAAAGACATATAGAAAGGACATGGAATGTTTGTTTTTCCCGCCTTAAATTTACGGCCGTTTGCAATAAAGCAGGTGTGTCTAATGTTATTTTTAAAGAAGATTTAAATAATTGTATACTTTTCTAAAGATTGCACTGCTTTTATTATTTTCGGTGGGAAGAAGGTCAAGAATAATTAAAATATAAATGATTATTTGGGAGTAAAAATACATTTTTGTTTAATCAATGCTTTAATGAAGGCTTTTAAAATTTTAAAATAAAGATATTTCTTCCAAAATAGTATCAGATTTTGTTTTGTCGAATATAAAGTTTAATTAATATTATGGTGGATTATCAAAATAGTCCACAAATTCACTTGGAGGAGTTACTGGTCTAGGCATAGCGCGACTTTGAAGTTTTAATGAAACGGATCCACCACCAGAAGGATTTAAATTACTTGCGCTAGGTTTATTTAAAACAGGACCTGGAACTTTACGCTGACCATTCTCACGCTGCAACAATTCTATTAAACTTACACTTGGCAACCAAGATTTATCCCTGCAAAATAAAATATTTAACATTAATTAACATGGCACAATCTAAATTTCCACTCCTTGTACATTTACAAACATACAAGTGTTAGAAGTTGTAAGAAAATAGCAGTAAAAAAATGTATAATAAACTTGTAATCCTATAAACTAATTTGTTCAATTTAGATGCTCAGTTTACTTTATTAACTCTAACCCTTGTGGGTTTAAAAAAGGCTTCTGAAATGAAAAGTAATTTCATAATTACCTGTGTGCAGTAGCTACAATATTCCTATTAGGTTCTTTATCATAAGCAGCACTATCACACCCAAAATGTTCACAATATTCATGAACAAAATGCCGCTTTTCACGATTCATGCATTCAAAGGAATGTGATCGACTTTTCTGTTTACTTTGTTTGGCCAGTTGTACCAATTCAGACAATTTATCATGGATGTGTTGACAAAAACGTGGATCCTTTTTTGCCCAATTTCGCATGTATTCTGAATAACGTGGTGTCAATTTCGAGCTTAAATCTGGATTACGGATTTGTAAACCAATTGCAAGGCGACGATTCCGTTCTACAAGGCGACATTCATCATTGCATTCCAATCTGAAATAAGTAAAATGAAATTGAAAAATTATTTTATTTTATGAAATTATTAAATATCTTACGTTCTATGCGTGCCCGATTTCTTTTGTTTGACTATATCAGTAATGTCGATGGTTCCACCACGTTGTATGTCTCCCATTTTAGAAGCCAATTGTGACATTGCAATTTTTTGATAGTCACCTGCTAAATCAATACAAGATCGTGTGCTAGTTCGCAAACCACACTGACAAGTAACCACCACAGTCTGTTTGCATGGAATATTTGGACATGGCGGTTTATGACAAGGCTGATTACAGGAATGTTCGCAATTAGGACGTATTATAGTGCAAGGTTGAGTGCAAGGATTTGGGCACTGTCCTTTATGACAAATTTGAATGCATTTATGCTGCCCACATGCCATTTCCTTATTGCAGGGAAGGCCACAACTAAAATCGTCTTGATAACATGGAATGGTTTGGCGGGATTCATGTTCACCGTGGCAATTACGTGTAGTGAATACCGTGCATGGTGGACATGGACCAGTGTGGCAATTATGATGAGGTTCGTGACCACATGGTCGTACACGGGAACACGGTTTTTGGCAGGGTGGAGGACGCGTACCACATGCTACAGGTGGATATACCACACTAGATCCACATTCACAATATAATTCCTGTAATCAAAATAACAAATTACAAAACTGAATAAAGTAATAATGTTAATATTAATTATTCTTTTTGGAAGTTATTGAATTTTATACTTTTTTGCAAATCCAAAGTTTTAAATCGTACCTTTAACTTTATAGATTTGAACTATTTACTTTAGTGGACAATTTTTGAAATGAGTAGTGCATAAAATATACAAAATAAAAAATACAGTTGCCCAAACTGTGTGAATACAGTCTATGCTACCAACAAGGCTCTAAAGTAAAAGTTTATGCTTTTGAGGGTTTCAAACACAAAAAAAGAAATCCAAAAAATAAGTTCAAATTGATTTTTTAAATTTTAGTATATCGTAAGTCAACAATCATAGTGTTCTACCTATTTTTTTGCAAAGTTTGCCAGTTAAATATTGATAACAATCTAAAAACATTACGGTTTACTAACATTTCGGAATGCTGAACATTCTTCTCATGAATCATTTACTTGTTTATCCTTTGTTGTTTTCATTTACAATACTAATTGTAAATATTTCACATTTTTTCTTTTATTTTGTGATGGGCAAAATTCCAAATGTCTTTTAAATTAAAAACATTTCATTTTAATATTTCTTTCGATTTGTCTCTTTTTCTTTCATTTACTTTTTTAATCAACATTATCGATACATGTAACTCTCCAGTCAAATTAAGTTCTATAATAATTCTATAATTTTATTATAAAAACTTGATTTTAATTTATTGATATTGCTACGGCGATTTGTTTAAAAAAAACTTGCATGTATGAACAAAATATTGCCTTATAAAAAACCTAAAATTAACAAACCTCAAAACTTGTCCTCCAACATGGTTGACACCTCCCACGGTGGCAGGTACTTTCACAACGATGTAATCCGCATGATAAAAGATGATTACATGGTAACGGACAGATATGCTCAACTTCAATACAACAAAGTTGATTACATTTATGTTTGCAGCATAATCGTTTCTGTAAACAAAAATATTAAATAATCAATAATGCAAATATGAGACAATCAATTTACTTTAGTGCATTTCTTTTGGCATCTGGCATCATCTGCTTTCGATTTCAATTCTTTACAGGCCAATTCTTTATCCATATGTCCACAACGACACCTTACAAAAGTAGCTAAGGGACAAACAGGGCAATCCCCAATGTGACAAGGTGATTTACACCGATGAGGATCACCTGGTTGACCACAACGTAACTTTTTATTACAAACCTAAAATTATATTCAATCAAAAATCGCTTTAAACTTTTCAATCTGTTTTTACCTTATCACAGCATGGAATAGGATCAAGGCACGATGTGCGTTCCACTTCCAATAATGTTTGTCCACAAGGACATCTCTTAACAATTTCTGGGTCCATTTCACAATTTTCACAATCCCCTTCGTGGCATAACTTTTTACATTTATGATTTTTACATTGAAGATCCTTCCCGCAAACTTCCCCACATTCATATTTAGTACTTTTCTGCACTTCTTTTGTACACACAATTTTTCGTTCTGCCTTCCCACAATAGCATTCTTGATCAATAATTTCTTTACAATCACCGCATTCTCCAATATGACATTTCTTTTCACAAATATGCACACCACAGTTTAATATTTTCTTGCAAACTCCCTGACAAACAATTTCTAATTCAGAACTACATTTAACCGTTGGTTTTGTTGCTCCACAACCACATGGACGAGCTACTATGACAGTACAATCGGGGCAAGGACCTGGATGACATAAAAGAGTACATGTATGTTTACAAGAACGACCCTTTCTTCCACAAACTTTTCCGCAACTATGCGGGATGGTTCCAGGTTCTAAACTGGGGTTTGTGTACTTATCACAATAGCAACGATATTCTCTTGGAATTTTATTGCAAACATTTTGGCAGGCCGGGCACCTCCAACCAGTTTCTAATTTTGACGCTTCCGCCCATTGCACTACACAATTTAAATGGAGGATGTGATAACATTGTTTGCACGACCAAACTTTATCAGTGTGACGCAATTTTTCGCAGCATACTAAACATTCTAAAGTGCGATGAGTCACCATATGTTCCAAACGTTCACGTTGGGATGCAGCATCCACTACAAAATAAGAACATGGAAATAGAAAACGCTTACCTTGTTTATCTTAAATATCAAAACGGATTAAAAAAATATAAAAATCTTTAATCAAAAGATAAACAGAATTACATCATTTTTTGATTTGTTGCATGAATTTACAAATACAACAATAGTCTTAATTCATATTCAAATACAATAGTTCAAATTTGAAGGTTGTGTGACATTTATCTTGCGATTAAGCAAATTAAAACTTTAAAAGATTCCTAGACCTGTCCTACAGAAGAACAAATCTTTTATTAATCCTACTAAAAATGAATGAATGTTTAAATTTTGCTCATTATCCAAAAAAACTTGTTATTATTTACACATGAAGAATTTCCAAAAGCACCAATCAAAGAAAATAAAATCCAGAACGTGTTAAACTAATTTTTCATCATTCAAAACTTTTTAATTTGTATTTTTGTTCATTGTGAAATATTTCAGAAAAACAATAAAAACTGTTTTAATACAAAAACTTAATAAATGCAAAAAAATGACAAAGAAATTTTAATTGATTTTGACAGACCTTTAGAATGAAACGTATTTACTTACATTTTTTTTTAGATTGATGCGGTTTGAATGACTTTGTATCACCATCATCCTGTCTGTTTCCTCTCCAATTCTCTGCACGTTTTTCGTTTCTCCGCCAAGTATTATTATAAAAGCCATTTGATTTGGAACGGAAAGATCTGTCATCCACTTTCATTTTACCAAAAGATTCTGAAATTTCCCGATCGTTTCTTTTATTTGGTCGATTCCATGTTTCGTAATGTTCTGATTTACTGGTATACACCCTCGTTTTATTCGGTTTCTTGCGAATAGCTCCATGATTGTATGAAGTCCCTGGTCGGAATTCTGAAGCAGTCGGTTGTAAATTGGAATTGTGTATGTCAATCACACGGCTGGAATTGGATCCCTGAGCATTGTTTTGATTATTGTTATATGGAGGTTCCCAAGAATTTTGAGCAATTTGTTGATATGGGGGGTTTAATCCGTTGATGTGGTTCCGGTACCCCTGATGGTTTCTAGGGGCACCATGATTTGGGTCCCAATGGGACATCTACAGCTTCTCTTCTTGCTAGTTGAAAATTAATGAAATGATTCGGATTTCGATTAAAATATAAATACATACATCTCCCTATCAATTGGTGTTGCGCAACCTTGTATCACATATTATTTGAATGGTGAATTCAGAGACAAGGAAAAAACATAACCTAAAACAGAGACAACGATGAGACGTAAAGCTTGACGGTAAAATTATTTGTTTTTGCCTATCTTTTTCTAACGCACATATTTCGCGTTCTTCGATCTTTACCCGAATGACCCGAATCACAGCCGAATCCATCACGAGTATATAGATGTCGCCGCAGATTTCTAAAAATAAAGTCACTAGATTTATATAAATCTAGTGACTTTACTAAAATTTTAAATCTAGGGATTTTCTTATTACAACCAGATATAAATAATGCGCCATTTTGAATTTTTAAACAGATAAACCGCGGATAAACTTTTAAGTTTTAAATTTGCAGCTGCTAAAATAAAATATTTGCGATATTTTACACGTGTTCCAGTTTTTGTATATTTCAAAATTTTATTAAGGATAGTGACATATTTTCATTTCTTGACAAAAATTGATCTGAAGTTAGTCGAAACATCTAGTAAGTTTACACGACAGGGATTAGAAAGTGTCATTTTGAACGTGTTTTATACATTTTAATTTTTTGAAGATAATAAAAGTCTCTAAAAGTTTAAAGTCATTATTTTCCGCCATCTAAATCAATCCAATATTTACGGGTATAAGCTGCAATAGGACAATTGGCCCATGACTTTTTTTTCTTATATTTAATCTAAATGTCCGTGTGTGAGTATGTGGACTCCGTTATCTTGAAGTATATCGAAAAATAGTGGGGGTAGTTGCTTTGTCGCATTTTGGTGGCTATATAGGAACATCCCAAAAATGGAAATCAAAATGTGACATTTTTTTTTAAATTTTGAATAAATAATTAAGTTGAAATATTTGAATCAAATACGTCGGTTATGAAGCTTGTTGTCGTTATATGCCAACCTATAGAAATGAAATAAAACGTTAGTATTAACTAACATTGCATCTTATTTCCAATCTCCAATTTTCAATCGTTCCATCTCTTTCCAAGTCAAACCACAAACCGCCAAACGTTCCATCTTCATTCCACTCAATATTATAAAAAAATTCTATGAAACTATTAATGAAAACCGGTGAAATTTAATTTTTTTTTGATTCAATCTCTTTCTAACGTATACTATCCACCATCGTTACATCTCTTTTTAGTTATGTTTTTTTTTCTTTTTTTGTAACTATGACAAATTTATAAACACAATAAGTCAGATTGAATTAAATTAAATTTTGAATTGTCTTTACATTTGAAAACAAAAATGAGTTATAAACAGTGCGGAAATCACAATTGCGCATTGGAAAGTTTAGAAGATGTGATTCCACTGCTCGCCCCAAACGCAAGTTGTTTTCAAAGAATTAAACGAAAATTTTTGGAAGCTTCGATGCCTTCGACCGGATGTCACATAACAAAATATCACTTCAAAAGTGTAGCCGCATTAAACGCCGAAAAACAAAGATTATTAAAACGACCGAGTTTCATAATTCATCCGTTCAGCACCATCGCCATTTGGCGCAAGATGATAATGGCTGTTGTATACATGCTCCATTTTATAGCAGAAGTTAAATATTTAAACCAGAATAAGGGTTTAAATTATTGGGTTTGTGTGCTTATGATAATTGTGCCGTTAAAATTTAGTAACGTTGTCATTAGTTTTATGACGGGATATGAAGATAAAAAATTTAATAAAGTTATTTTAAATAAGGACAAGATTGTCAAGAAATATTTATGTACGGAGTTCTTCGTAGATATAATTGATTTGCATTTGGGGGCAATTATAATTAATGCTATTAATATCAACGATGAATTATATTACAAATTAAAATTTTACTTTGTGGCGCCACAATTTATAATCACCTTATTAAGAGTAATGAATTTTTATGAAAGTACCCGCACGATTTTATATTTTTGTACTGTCCCACCTCGTTATCAGCCAATTATACTCCACATAATCGTATCATTTTTAGCTTGTCTTTCATTTACAGAACTTGTGTTCTGTTCTGCAACTGGTTTGGCACCTCATGGATTTAAAAGTGGAAATATAAGTGAAATCTTTTCAGGAAAATCTAAAACTCAAATATATATAATGTTATTACACTCAGTAGTATGTCACATGTTACACATTCCCGGATTTATAAAAGTAGAAAACGATTATGAACGCATTACCTACAGTTTCATTTTAATTTTTTCATTCCTTATACATGTAATTGTTCTCATGTTTATATTCACTTACATCAGAAAGAGAGGAAACGCAGAAAATACATTTGAAAAAATAAATGATCAAATTAAGGATTATATCAAAACGAAGAAAATCCCACCAGTCTTAGCTGATAAGATCTTGCGTTCATTTCAACAAAAGTACAGGAAGAAATTTTTTAATGAAAGTTTAATTATATCAGGATTATCTGATCATTTAAGGGATGAATTGTGGTTGAATAAATGTTCGCATATGATTGCAAATTCCGCTATTCTACGTGGACTACCTTACTCAATTGTTGGAAGAATTTTGGCTAATTTAGAACCGGTCACGTTCATCCCAAACGAAATTATTATTAAATACAAAGAAGAAATTGATCATTTGTATTTTATTAATCGTGGTATTTGTGCTGTATTTACCAAAGAAGGAAAGGAATTATATCATTTGGAGGATGGTGATTTGATTGGTATCACGGTTTTTCAATATAGTTGTAGTAGTGTGAATATATCTTCCGTCGGGTTTGCTGTTGTATTTAAATGGAATTTAAGAGAAGCTTTTACTTTATTTCAACACTCTCAGGATTTCCGTAAAAAGTTAATATATTCAATAAGAAGAAGAAGAAGGGAAATGTCTTCTGATATCGCCTTGTTAGATGATCAAGTATGTTGTAATATATTGAGAATGAATATCTCCAATATTCTGGAAAATTCATTAGCCAGAAAGAAATCTGCCTATAGAACTTAATGTTAATTGTTATGTATTGTATTAAAATATTTCATATCGGTTATTTATTAAATTAGTTAAACTTAAGTAGACTAGATGTAGCATATGTTATTATTTTTTTTTTATTACACACCGGCTATAAATTGTACAAAATAAATTCCGTTGTGCATCATTACTGTAACGTAACATCACATGAAAATTTGTAATATTTTCGAATTAAACTATATTGTTAAGATTTTATCTGCATTTTATATATAGTTGATACTAAACTTTATTCTAAGTAGAACTTTATAACTAAAATAATACACCATCTACAATTTATATTGATCGAGCAACAGTAAATTCAAAATTTATGTTGACCGAGCAACAGTATTTATTCTTCTTGACAAAAAACCTGTTCAGCGCTTGTGCTTCTTTCTAATTATACCTTCATATTAGGTGTGTGTTTGGTTGCCTACAGGTTCGCTGCAATATACTAAAAAAGAATCAAATAAGCAAGCAAAATTCCAAAACCTTGTTTAGACACTACTCTTGGGGAAAAAAATCAGCAAAATTAACTACTTTTTACAGATTTTTCAAAGTCTGTTTCTACCCACTTCTATCTTTGCCTGGACCACTCGTTCAATTAATCTGTACAGTTTGTCTGTTTTTCCTTATTTTTAATCTTTCGATTGTCAAAATTTTCATTCACTACGTTTATTCGTTTCTTGTAATAATATTTCGAGTAATCAAATTTTAAAAATGTAAGTTTACTATTTGCTCCTATAATTATAAGATGGCTGGTTAAATGCCACATTATAAATACTTGAACTGTCAAAAAAAGAATTTTAGCATTCAATATAAAATGAGTTTTTTACCTACCGAACACCACCAATGTACTACAGAGAGCAGTAACAATATATTACCAATTTTATCACCGTCAGCTGGAATTTTTACAAAATTATGGCGAGCATTTAGAGAAACAACTTTACCATCTTACAAACATTGGGATTCAAAATATTATTTTAAAAGCCACGCATCTTTAACTCAAGAAAAACTTAAAACCATCAGAACATTTACCATCCATCCTTGTAGCGCATTTTCATTAGGGATTGAAATTATAGCAGGATTTGTCTTCATCTTACATTTTCTTCTACGAGTTTACTACCACACATTCAACGAACGTTCGTCAAAAGTATTATTAGCTCTTTTAATATTATCAAGTATTTTAAAATATATGCATATTTTTATATTATTTTTTACTGGATATAGAAAAGGAGATCACATGGACTTCGAACTGAATTTTGGGAAAATTGTGAAACAATATTTGAAGACTTATTTCATTGTAGATGTGATTATTGCATTTCCTTTTGATGTTATTTTTATATATGCAGACGATACAATCAAACATTGGCTGGCATTTGGAGTAGTGGTTGGTTTGCTTCTGATGCACTGCATAAGAAGTAGATACTTTGGGCATTTATTAACAAATTTACTTTGGTTTTTACGTATTCCTGCTGGATCTTTTTATATAGTCAAATCCTCTGTATATTTAATCTTCACGTTACACATGTATACATGCGCTTTGTATGCATTAGCCCAAAGTTTGCCCGATAAAGAAAAAAAGAAGTATTTCGGCGGAATTGACTGGCACGGATATAACATGTACCTAGTATGTTTGCATAAAATTCTCTGCTACTATATACCATCTGGATACGGTAAAGCAAAAACTGAACAACCTTACGAAATGCTTTTATTAACTCTTGTATTAATAACATCAACATTGATGCAAGTGAATGTAATCGCTTACATTTTCGTTTGTTCTAAGAAACGAAACAGTCCAGATAATAGATACGAATTAGCTTTAGATGAAATCCTCAAATTTGTAAAAGAAAAAAAGTTACCGGACACGCTTGCTCAAAGGGCCATCCTTTGTTTTCAATATAAACACAAGAAAAAACTATTTTTAGAAGCTAAAATAGTCAACAGCTTAACTCGCCACTTAAAATATGAATTGGCTTTACATAAATGTACACATATGATTGCACATAGTGGTTTCTTACGTTTATTTCCTAGGGATATAGTTGGCCAAATTTTGGCAGCAGTCGAACAAATTATTTTCGAACCTAACGAAATCATAAACAGATTTGATGAAGAAGGTTGGGATTTATATTTCATTTCTTTTGGAACGTGTGCTTATTTTCATACAAATGGTAATGAAGTTGGACATTTGAAAGATGGAGATGTTGTTGGTTTATCAAAATATGCAAATTCCACTCATAACGGTACTGCGGTGGCTTTAGATTTTATGGAAACATACAAACTGCACGCAAAAGATTTAAAACACATGTTTTCTTTGAGCGATTCATTTAGAAAATTATTTTATAGGAATCTTCATCAAACTGTGAAAACGTCCGTCACACATTTAGGAAGAGAAAGGAGAAATGGCGGTACTAATTATATCTCTACATATAAATTTTCTCATATTATAGAAGCACGAATACCAAGAAGATAATTGTTTTCTTATTTTTATATTGAACAGATTATTTTTAATAATTCTTAATATATTTTATCGCAATTAGAATTTTATTTCAGACCTTAAAAGTTTACATTGCTCTGATAGGTTATTGATTCCTAATTAATTGCTGGTCCTTAATTCACTCGTCACGTAAATTATTTTATTTGAAAAATTTGTGCAATTCAAAATACGTGCATAGATTTACATTTTGAAATAATTATGTTTATGTAACTAAACGACATGCGTATACATCAAATGAGCAAATGGATGCTGCAAATGGACAGAAAGACTACAACCCAGATATATACCAAATAAAGGAAAAATATTGTGAATGAAGAAAGGGAAATGTGAAACAAAATATGAAGAAAGAAATACTATAAATAAAATTAGATTCTACGATCAACACAGGCAAAAAGAAGAATATTTTTGAGGACTTCTCATGAGAATCGGTAATTAAAAGAAAGATTGATATAGTGCGGCTTATGAATGCCAGAACAAATAAAAACATTAAATTCTGCCAAGGAAAAATATTGGTAGCAAAATTTAGTCGTGATATAGCTGCATGAAGATGAAAGAAAATTTAGAATTTTTGTATAAAAAAGAAGAAAAGGCAGTACACAGAACATTAGGAGAGTTACAGTTCGAGACAGACGAGTATCGAGTATAAATGATTTAATATCACGTCTTGCAACCACTTTTAGTTTGCAAACCCTGGTTTAGCATAAACAAAAGAAGAATTGAAACTAACAGCAAAATAAGCAACTGACTTAACTAAGAAAGGATGGCATTAGGAGAAAATAAGAACATTATAAACGTGTAGCTTATTATATTTACACGTGCTTGCCATAATTTTGAAAAAAAAATCCAGTTGTTGGTGGTAAAACTGGTAACACTTCCTTTGATTTTATCTCGGAACAACAACGTTACTTTTTGGTAAAAAAAACTCATTTTTGCTGATTAAGAATGTTCCAAGTATTTTTGACAATTTAAATATGAAGTATACTTGGTTGCATAAACATGAATTAAATTTAATCGGACATCAAAAACAATTGT
>JAODAH020051001.1:0-11636 GCA_027574865.2 Coproporus ventriculus | reverse complement strand
GTGTTCTTAGACAAATACGTTGAGATTTATTATTGTTTAGGGATTAATTGTAATTTTAATAATAATAACAATATTTCTCATTTAGATTGAAAACTAAAAGGATGATAAAAGATAAAATTTTTGTTTTAATGATTGAATAAGAATCAGGGGCTTGAAATTCTTTTTTAAATGAAAACAATCAGTTTATTTAAATAATTTACAAAAATGAGTTGAAATAGAAAATTATAGATTTATTTCAAATATACTGAAAATAAATTTGGATTCATTTATAGCAATTAGTTTTGTTTGTAGTCAGGAAAATTAGACTGAAAGAGAAAAATTGTGAATGTGAATAATCTGAGTTTGCATGATTTTCTAAGGAAATCTCGAGATTTTTCAGTTATTGTACTGTGATATTCAAATTACATTCACTAATTAAAATTTCTTATTATTTTGAATATGTTTTAGTAAATTTAAAATATTTTCGGGTAGATTTTTCAAATACGTGGATTAAGTGAATCAAATGTTGTTTTTGATGAAATTGTGATTGCTACATTGTCAAAATTAACAGCAATGAATCAAGCCTATTCTTCAAGCTACAAGAGAAATTAGAACGTGATAAGATTGTTATGAAACAAGGTGTCCAAGTCGTTACAACTATAATTCAAGTGGAGAAAAATTGATAAACGTATGGTTACAGTTGGAAAAAATATTAACCTTTTGGTGTTATTATTATCCACTTGACCGCCTTCTTCCGTTAACATATTTATACAGACACCTGCAAAGGGTACTTGTCAAAAAATATTGCACCATCAAAGAAACTTGACGTACCTGCGCTGTTAGGATAACTTGTAGTGACCCATGATGGTGGCGGATGGAAATGGAGTTTGCTAATTTTGGCTTTGATAGTATTTTTCACATACTGAACCTAGCGCTTTATGACGGGCTAAACGAGACGAGGCGAAATTTTGAAAAGCCTCGGACTCGCTTCGTTTTCATGAACCTCACCTCGTCCGAAGTAGAATTTTAGACTCGTCGCGCTTCGGCCTCTGATTTAAAGAGAAGCAGCAACGATTCATCGTTAGCCAAATGCGCTTATTTAGGCTTGGCCAGTGTGTGAATGGATTGCAAAGCCAATATGTTCATGATGACGATCATTAAACTCGCCTGATATTAACCATTACACAATCAGTGGATACGATAAGTGACTTCCACCAAGAGAAAATGAAGTCCTTGAAACTATTGGACACGAACCTGGATTTATAGGAGACAGTTCGAGTACATCCTGATGCTGCTGCATGTGAATTGGGGTCAGCTAGACAAAGATTTCTTGTAGCAATATACAATATGTCTAAAGGCCGCTACACACGCTCAGGTTTTCCGGAGAGGTCTGCCTTGAGGAAAACCTGAGCGTATATATCGAGAGTTGCCTTGAGGTCTCCCACGTTTTCCTCAAGACAGGTCGCCTCAAGGCAGTCCTCTCCGGTAAACCTGAGCGTAGGTAGCTGCCTTTAGCAACGTAAAATCTTCTTGGGTAGAATCCGTTATTTTTCCAAATGCATCTATAAGACTAGCCTGAAACTCGAAGGTTGCATGGCAGAAAGAAAGATATTCTCGACTTGACTTTGCAAATCAAAAAACATGGACAGTTCGCCATTGCCACCAGCAAGAAACCAGTTCCCGCGAAAATCCTTAACACCTTTATATTTTATTGTGCTATGATATGAAGGGAAAAATGCTTTTGTTGCAAAGTTGGAAGGAAATATTCCAGTGTATCGTTGATTTACTGCTAATAGCCATTAAGTGCAGTTTTTACTTTCATTTTCATTTTAAAGTACCGAAATGCTCGTTTCAGGGTGTTTAACTTTTTATTTAGTATATTTTAGAGAGGAAGTAGAATAGCAAATATAAAAATATGAAGACATTTAAATTTCTACTACAAGAGAACTAAAAAAATAAAAAATAAATTGCAGGCACAGAAATTTAAAAAAAGAAGTGAAAAGTGAAATATTTTATTTCAATTACCAAGTTTGTCGAATAATTTGCTCTATCCATTTAAGAAAGTTGCCGTGTTTAAATTTATTTTAACTACTATAAAGTTGAATGTTTCTTAAATTGTTTGAGAAGCGGAGCGCGATAAGAAAATTAGTGGGATTCTTTCAAAAACAGTTTTATTCGTTGAATTGAATCTGTCAAGCTGGATTTACATTGACGAATTTTACCGTGGAATCTGCTGGCTCTTTTTTCTTTCCGCGGTTACCGCTTTAAATTAGCGAATTTATTGTATTTTGTGAACGTGATAAACGGATATTCGATTTATTTTATTGCTACTTCTCAGCTGCCAATAAAAGTTTTATGCTTTAAAATAAATGCACGGATTCTATAGTGTAATGAAGGGATTCTAGGTATTCACTCGCAAAAAAATTATCGATCTCAACAAATTGAAATAATTAGGAAGGTAATTTGTACCAATAGCACACTTTAAAAATTACACCGTAAACTAATTATCCTAATGATTTATTTTCCCTAATTAGGTTCTCACACTTTTTACAAATTCCAAAGATATAATACATAATTAAGAGATAAAAGGTAAGAATTTTGATTATGTTCCAGATTTTAATTATCACATTTTAGTTTGTATTATGAAATCGGTTTTAAGTGCTAATTTGTTTTATTTATAGATTTGTAATATTGAAAATTTAAGTGTTCATATTAATTGGGAGATATAATTAAAATGTACTGAAACTACTCCAGATCAGCTTTTAAGTTATGGTATAATATTACAGGGAACTGCCTTTTTTAATTAGAAACACATTTTGGGATCATAAAAATAAAGCAATTTGATATTTGATATTGTTAACTGTACATTCATTGACATCTTTTATATTTTCTAATGATCAGGAAAAAATCAAAATTTACATCTGCAACTTGTACGGTCAAATGATGAAAATTTCATTGTTTCATTTCAGAATTTGAATTCCACCCGTCCGCTGTAATCAACATAAAAATATACTTAAAATGAATATTCGTGGCTCTGCTACAAAAAGTATTTTTTTGTAGGGATGAGTAATCAATGTCCAATTTTATGACACCAATATTATTTTAAGTATTTATCCAAATTGTTTTATTATACAAATCCAAGTGGACATTTTAAGGAGCACAAAATTTTATGCTCGGTATTAAATCATGGTCCTCGCTCCGTTTCCGTTCATTATTATTATATTCATGAAACCACGGGACATCCACGGTTGTCCACCGTATTTTTTCATATTAAAATTTAAATGACTGATTTTAATCGCAAATGATGTCATTTGTTTAGTTGACCGTGTCTAATATCGCTTGAATAGATTACATCTTAACATCTCCATATAAAGCTTGAGTAATGTACACATTTAAGAAATTGATGTGTGTCAGGACAATGGATAAGTATGTTCACATCTTGCAAATATATTTTTTATATTCTTATTAAAGATAGTGGAACCACATGTAGTGCTTCCATCAATTTGTATTGTAATTGTTCTAAAAATATACTAAACAATGAATTCACAATTCACAATACATTGTTGTGTTTTATAATCTTTTAATTTTTGAAAATTTGATTGATTTGGTTGTTACGTGGTTGACTTCATTTTAACAAACACAAAAGTCAATTTAATAAAACACAAATTACAGATTCCCCAAGGATTTATTGACAAGATGTTTCTCTCATACTGTGGCTTCCATTCTCTCTTCTGCCCGAAGAAACAGCAGAGAAAGTGAAACATTTTGGTTTGGCCATTTGCGATAAGGATTCTGATTGTATTTTTTGTGTATGTAGATACTAGTGCTATATAAGTTACTAATGTATACTAACTCAGTTCATTCATTCTCCGCCAGAGAGAAGCAAAAAACAACTTAAAACAAGAATATATCGATTTTGAGGTTCATGTCGCTTTTGTTACACTTCCTCTTATAAATTTATGAAAATAAAATATTTATCTAAATTATTTATTTATTCTGAATAATAAAATAATTTATTTTACTTAGGTTTGTTATTTTTCTAAGTGACAGTGATAACAGAAAATAAATATTCTTTTAGCTCCCTTACTGCATACGTCTAATAAAAATATCAATCATCAATAGAGCTAAACAAAATTTATAACAATGTCTCATATCGAGAAAAATTTGACTACTTTGTCTGCATACTGTCAATTTGCAAGAGACATTTTTCACGAATGAAATATGCAAGTCACGTTTTTATATGCATCTTTTATTCACCCGTATAAATAAATATTCAAAATTGTTCATTTATTTCGATATACTCTATTTATAGATGATGCACGTTCACAAAAACGATATTAAAAGTAATAAATCTCGCTATATTTAATATATCCGGATGGTATACGTATAACGTGTCGCGCGCATCATCTGGAGCACTTTTCAGTGTTTTCCTTCGAGCTAGAATGTTGTCTGTACTGTTTTCCGATAGAACTTCTTACACCATTACCCATCTTTGATGTACCAAACGCCCAGATAAGTTAAGCCAAACAAACATGCTTCGTGTATCCAGAAAAAGATTGGGTAGATGTAATGCGCGAAAATGTGCTTTTTAAAACGCCAGTTTATGCAGTTGTAACTTCATACTTGCCACGGTGAATTGTCAAAAAGAAAATATTTAACAGAAAATACAGCTGAACTCAATTTTCGCAAGAGATATAAAGCTATAAGTACTTTAAACCACTTTGTTCCTTATTAATTGTTTGAATTAAGTGCACCCACGACAACTATACTCGTTTTTTACCGACAAAGTAACAGATACACTTAAAAGAGTAGTGTAGCCCACATTAAATGTTATGATAACTTAAAAGGGGTCAACGTTTTCTTTCTTCATCTTACATTTTTCAACAGGGCTTGTAGAAAAAAATGATTCATTGGCGATATCACCGAACCGGAAAAAATATGTGGGAAAAAATGATATGATTGGGGTAACCCCTTGCGAAATGAAAAAGGGGGAATATATTCCCAGCTTTATAATATTAAAAATATCCACAAGTGGAATATATCATATCAAACTTTATAGGGGTAATAAATTTTTATCTAAATTGGTTCTTATGGTAATCTTCATCTTAATAGAACTTTTGAAGTGTAGCCAAAACTTTAAAATTCAATTTATTAATTTCTATTTATAAAATAAAAGGATTCAATTAGGGATAAGTTCACATGCATTACACTCATTTTTTTTAATTACAGTAGCATACAAAATATTAGGCTAAGTTTATTTTGTGTTAATTATTCACAATGAAACACTAAGCGAGCGACTTCTGAGGATGGCACATACGATTGGGTCGAAACATCAAGCGAACAAACGAAGGTAAGAAGTTGGGGATGACTAAATTTTTTTGTACATTTTTCGCAATACATATCAATCATTCAAATTTCTTATGATTTTAATTGTAGAAATTGGGAAATTAATTAAATTTGTTCGGGAACCAATCAGTAACTAAAAGCCCTTCTTTGGTTTATTGGCATCTGAATGAATAGTAAATTTTTGGTCGAGGTTTTCGCACATTTTTTGTTCCGGATGTTATCAACAATTTCAAATATAAAAGATTAATTAGAGGACAATTGTGTATTCATTTAAAGGGGTAATGTAATTAGCCTTTGAAATAACACTTGTGTTGTATAGCGCGTGCCTTTGGGCGACTAAACCCCAAAATAATTAAAATTACTAAAATATTTGAATGAAATGCGAACAATGATGAAGGAATGATTACACTATCGAGTTTCATTTGTAAACTATCTAACAATAAGCAGATAATAATTATCTAAATGTCAGTGGTTGTACTGCTAGTTCAGAGAAGTCTCGAAATCGAATTTTCTGTTAAACTAAGCGTAATATTGAAATGGCTGACTGTTTTCGTTAACATTGCGTGTGACAATTGCGTTTAGAGAAAAAGTTTGTTGGTGTCCTGCCATGTATAAAAAACCAATGTGCGTGCTTTGGACGTATGCGTGTCTGCTCTGACACGTTACAGTAGTGAGGTTTCATTTGAAATAGCTCGAAAATATCCTAAATATTCCACACGTTTAGATCGGGACAATGGCGAAAATGTACAAAAAGAAATATTTTAAGAAAACGGAATGTTAATGTGACATGGTGAATGGATGGATGATAGTGCACTTTGTAACAAACAAACGTTTTGAATAATTATTCCACCTAAAAGTGTAATTACTTATAATTAATAATTGGCTTATAATACAACTATTCATAAAATCAATTTTAGTTATATCGTGTTTCCGTAAAATATTCATGCAATAATTTGCGTTAATAAAATGAAACTCATTAAGCAGTTAATTGCTTTTGCAAAATTATATGGTTTCGTGGTTTTTATTTGTGCAAACATAAAATAACAATAACAAAACTTAATTATGTTTCCGTGCTTGAAAATATCAATTAAAATAAACAAAGATACCTTTTTATTGCAAACTAATTTTGCAATTAAATTTAATATTCAAAAATCATTAAATTGTATCAATTTTAGTTTTAATTAATATATTTAAAGAAAACTAATGTGATGTGATAAGAAAGGTCACTTAAAAATAAATTTAACAGATTCAATCTAAACTATTTTCTTCTGCACCAGTAAATATTTGTATTTATCACCAAATAGATATTGTGACAATGTCAAAAGCAGATACACAATGTTATATACACCTGGCCTTAATTTGCTATATATACTAATGTCTGTCATAATCAAATCTTGTATTATTTAAAAAAGTAATATGTAATTGTGAATAATTTATGTGGTAATCAATAAGATAAATAATAAATTCTTTTAATTAATTCATAGTCCATTCAAATTTATTATTATAATAACTTTTGAAACATTCTCCTATAATCAGTTTCATGTGAAACCAATTGTGAAAATTTTTAAGATAATAGGTTAATACTATGGTAATCCCAAACTAGCTGAATTATTAAAGTTAATCGCTTAATTGGAACATGTTCACGTAAATTGCTTAATCTGCTTTCCACGTGAAAAACCTAAAATATATAAAATCGATATTTATATAGTCCAGCAGAATGCGGGACAAAGCAAGGACGAAATTTCCTAGAAAACCCTCCATCTAAAAGTGGGTGTGTGTGTGTGTGTAATATAAGGAAGGTGAGATAACCCGCGCCACACTGCTCATCTACTCCTGGCAATGACAAGCCATAACCATTCATCCTGAAGGGAAGCTCATCGAGACTCTGGAATTCATATCAGCAAAACGTTCATATCTAAATTTCAGTTACTAGCGGGGTTATGTATAGAAGACTGCCTTTCCGTAACCTCTATATGTCACTTCGACCTGTTAAGGAGTCGTGAATTATGAGGCGCACCGTCCCCGAAACTCCTTAAACTGCCTAGGGTGGATTTTCAATGCGCGCTACATCCTACCGACACAGTTTATTCCATAAATTACCTTTATAGTTTTAATATGCCATTCTGAAAACAAATGTTATTAGAAAAATCTATTTAAAATAAAAGCAAATATTCTTTCCAAGGATGTAATTTCCTTTTGCATGCAACATTAAACATATTTCAAATTGTAGACTTTCAATAGAAAGTGAAATATCACTTAATAAACTTGTCGTAGAAATCAAATGTGGTTATTTATTACGTAAATTGTGCTTTTTGTTATCAAAGTCTGTTAAAATTTATTAAGAAACTTTAATTACCATTTCAATTATCATCTTTACAATACAGGAAAATCTTTAAATAATAAATTCAGATAATTAAAATATACAATTATTTTCCTATAAAATATTCGAAATAAAATAAAATATTCAAGACTGTGCTATATACGGAATGGGTTGGTCGTTAATTTGTGTGAATTCTCTATCGACATAATAGACCATCCTTAGTATTTTAATTAAATTATTGAACAGTAATAACCATAAAAACGTCGTTGTACCATAGGCATTAGGCAATTTGAGATTTACGTGTATGGAATCGTCTCACCAAACGAATTGTGCTCCATTCATCGATACCGTTAAATTGTTCAATAGTTGTAAAATACAAAGGATGTTTGCGGTCAGCGCATGCATCGAGGATTTGCTGATAGCGCCTTGTCTTTATCATTACATTCTCCGAAACCGGGAGACTCTCTATCTTTCCCTTTCATGTTTATCCCTCGTCTCTATCGCTACCTCCGTACGCGGATATCTGGATCCAACCATGACCATCACGTACAGATCCGGCTCTGATAAAGCCCTTTAGAGACGCTTGGAATCGTAATTAATTATTAACTCCCATAAATTCTCATGAACATCGTACACATTTTTGCAGGACTCCAGTTTAATTTGTGAAGCACCAGTCGCGTACACTGGGTGGTACTTATCGTTTAAATATCGAAACGTACTACTTGACACGTGTGTTTTGATACGCAGTCTTCTTGAATACATCAACACTACTACGAAATATACTTATCGCCATCACTACTGTCATCTACATTATCTTTACACATGTTTGCTCCTCAAAACACTTTTAAAAGATTCCTCTTGAATAAACAAAGTTCCAAAACACTTCATTAATATAGAAATATTTATTTAGAATGCGTTATAAAAACTTGAAATAATACGGAAGGAATAAATTTTGTTATGAAAATAACAAGTTGAAATTGATATTTATTTTAAAAACAAAACGGAGAAGTATTAAGTTATATAAATTAATAAATTTCTACCAAAATAATTTTTTTCTATTTTAACATAGAAAATTCATTGAAGATTGTACAACTTTTGTTTAAATTTCAGCTTTAAATCTGTTTAGAATATAAAGCAAGAAATATTTCATTGTGCAAATTAAAAAAAAAATTAAATTGAGATATCTGAGAAAAACTGGTCGATCTAACGGAGAGTAATGATGAAAAATGAAGATATAAATAAAAATTGTGATGGTGAGCTGCAGTATTATTAATTTTGTAAAGTCATTAAAGACTATTGTCAGTTTCATTATCATTAAAATCAGCTATTGATGATTTTGATAGATAATGAAGTATTTTTGCAGAAAGCGATGAATAAATTAAATCTTATTATGTAAATACAAAGTGTGTTTCATAGTATGAGGAGTTAATAGTAGATGTACTTGATGGTTGTTAATAATTATGAATACATAAATCGCAACGGGACTTGATGCAAAATCTGTTTGAGGATGTATCGACTGCCGGAAAGAAAACTAACAGTAAATTTAATTAGCATCCGCGCATTTGATCGGACAATATGTTTTCAAGTATTTTAAATTGAATGCGGAATTTTATTAGCTAACAGGGGAAATGTAGCAAATAATCGGTAAGCGAATATCGAGTGTACGGATCAACTATTTCCGTTATTGTAGTCTGGCGAGGGAGTTGCGCTCTCAGAATAATTTCAATTCGAGGAGCTAGGGTGACATTCTAGCTAACATTACTCTTAACTACATTTTAGTGTGAAACTTTACTGTCTCCTGTTTCGTAATTATTATAATATGCTTAATGAAACGATATATCAGAGGTAACATCACAATTACCCTCAATAAGTTAGAAGTGCATGCAAATATATATAAAAACCATTTACTATCAAAAAAATCCCGTCGATTAGTGTCTTTAAAGAAGATACATAACATGTCTTTTCTTTTAAATATATTTGCATATAATAAAAAAACTCCTTAACTGCCATTTTTAATTTGCACAAAAAGGATCTTCCTGCGGTTTGTCAGCATGAGAACATGTCTTAATTTACTTTAGATACTATCGTAAGGTACTTGTTTTTAGTTCAGACTCTCCGCCGAAGAGATTCTGCACATTATGCACAAAAAAACTAAATACACGTTCTTTATCTGACGATCCTGCACATAACTTACATAAATTTTAAATACCTGCACTTTACTTTTAAAATAAGGTTTCTCTAATCGAATTTTTTCAGCATTATTATTTTAAAAACAATAAAAATATAAAGACTATTTATAATGTGTTAAAATAATTAAAATACCACATAAAAATGTCTGCCCATTTTAGTTTAATATCATCATGTCACTGATCTGTTTTTCTTATTATATATAACTTTTAATTTTAGTTTTATTTCCTTAATATTTTTAAATAATTTTTTATAAAAAAATATTTATAATTTTTAAAAATGGTGTTTTGTACTGAAGAGATCTTGGTATGCCAGAAACGTTTACTGATTAAATTTTTTCTGTGTTTATTTTATATATAAAATGATTTTTAAAAGTAATAAATTGAATTTTGTTATTTCAATCATTTTTTTTCTTCTAAATCCCACTAAATAACATAGATTGTACGTCAGAAAATTGGAGAAAATCAAGTTCCTTACACATCAAACATATTTTCGACAAATTCAATTAAACCTGCTAAAAGCAATAAAATTATTATATTGTCAATTAAAAATAATATTATTATCGTGGAGTTTCAGTGGCCGTAAAAAGATTAAACAGTAATGATAAAAGGTGAGAGTTCATGACTTTACAGCATGTAAAATTGTTTGAATTATATATTTTAACTGCAATCAAATTCGAAGTTTATGTTAAATTCAGATTTTTGAATTTCTTAGTTGTAAATTACCTTATTCATTATATCTTAAAGAAACGCCACTAACTAAAAACCCTATGCGGAAATCTATTTTCGTAATATTTATAGTTATACAAACGATATAATAATAACCTGAAATTGATGCTCCATTAAAATCTTTCTTGTTTGGTTAATACAAAACTCTACTCGTTTTATTGTTTTCCTTAAGATTTATTTCAATCAACACTATTAATTTTAATTAATTTATTTTGATTTTATCTACATTTTGCGGTTTGCTAAATTTTATTATATATCGGCAAAACTCTTTTGTTTATCCACAAAGGAATTAATTAAAATTAATTATTACTGGTAGTAAGTAAAAGCATAATTGAAGAATTGGTCCCAAATTTATAATATTGTGGTTATGAAATTGTCTATCAGTATGCAGGTAGAGATTGAAATTTAAAAAAATAGCAGTACTTTTAGAAGTTGATACTAGATCTCCCACTAATGGAGACCTGAAGCATGTATTTTCCTTGAAATGGCAATAAAATACAATTCACTAATTAAATATTAATTTATATTTCATGCCAGGAACTCTACAAATTTTTATGTACTTTTTGCATCACAGAGGAATGCTATCCTGTTGATGTAGTATTACTTCTGTCTTTGTGGAATTCCATGACTGATTTATTCATTTCTTTATTAGTGACCCCACGGTGATCTCCGGCAACGTATAACCCTATAGCATAAGTACTTCAGATATACCCTGTGATATGTTGCTACCGTCAACAGTTTATTAAAAGTAGGGGAGACCGGGGCATATTTTCACAGTTTGGGTCTTTTGCTCTCTCTATCATTGTTATGTAGGATTAAAAAAATAACGCCGCAGTATTTGGTGCGTAAATAAGAATACTTTCTGAACATAACATAATATAATTGGCAAGTTGTCCCTACAATGAATAAAACAACATTTTCTAAAACATTAATTTTGGCAAAATTTTTCCCGCATATGGGGCATGTTTTCTCAGGCTATGGGGCAAGTTTTCCTGAGTTATTTAAATGGAAAAACTTTTTCCCTAAACTTTTGATAATAATTTTTTAGCTTTGCAAATAAATAAATAAATTTAAAT